>NQII01007622.1:62065-119967 GCA_002778355.1 Clitarchus hookeri
ACTCTCATTTTACTTCATGAATAGTGCGTCAATTTCGTATTCGCTGCTTACTTCGTATTTCTGCCACTGAATGAGTCAAATCCCTTCAATTATTTTCGTTGCTAACATGTTCTATGTTTTCTTGAATCCAATTTTTTCAAATAGCACTCCGAATTATAAAAACAATATAAATATAAACTACAATGTCTTAATGCAGCAATTTATGCGCATTTAAGCTACACATATATGTATATACATTTGATACAAAGTAAATACATAATCTTAGCAAAAGGTGTTTCTTTTGATTTGCAGTTTTTTTTTCGCGTAATGTATGTATGTTTTGTAGAGGTTTAAAAAAAAAAAATTGAATGATAAAAATTTTTAATTCAATATTTGCGATTATATTTTAGGTTACTACTTCAATATTAATTGAATATAGCTACATGTTAAAAAATCCATCCAAAACTTTGGAATAATAACATAATTTATATTTAATTTAATCCAATGAAGTGCACATGAATACATTATGTATTCAATAAAATTCTTATTCGTGTGAAATAGCCTAAAATCTGATTATTCAAAACAAAATTTCGAAATTTGAAGGAAATCCGTTTACAGCTAAATTTATTAAGACGTTAACAATCACTATTTATTTTTAGTTGTTTTATAATACATAGCAGCACGTTCATAAATATACCATACAAAGAGGTGACAAAAGTCATGGGATAGCAACATGCAAATATTCAGATGGCAGTAGTATCGAGTGCAAAATTTATAAATGAGCAGTGCATTGGTTGGCCTTTCATTTGTAGTCTGATTCATGTGAAAAGGTTTCTGACATGATTATGCACGCAGGGCGGGAATTAACAGTCTTTGAATGCGGAATGATAGTTGGAACTAGACGTATGGGACATTCCATTTCGGAAATGGTTAGGGAATTCAACATTCCGAGATCCACAGTGTCAAGAGTGTGCAAAGAATACCTAATTTCAGGCATAACCTCCCACCATGGACAACGCAGTGGCCAACCGCCTGCACTTAATGACCGGGACCAACGACGTGTGCACAGAATGGTCAGTGTTAACAGACAAGCAACACGGCGTGAAATAACCGCAGGAATAAATGTGGGACGTACGACTGACGTGTCCATTAGGACATTGCAGCGAACTTTAGCTGTACTGGGCTATGCAAGCAGAATACCGACTTGAGTGTCTTTACTAACAGCACGACATGGCCTGCAACGCCTCTCCTGGGCTCGTGACCACATCGGTTGGACCGTAGACGACTGGAAAACCTTGGCTTGGTCAGATGAGTCCCAATTTCAGTTGTTAAGAGCTGATGGTAGGGTTCGAGTGTGGCGCAGACACCACGAATCCATCGACCCAAGTTGTCAACAAGAAACTGTGCTAGCTGGTGGTGGCTCCATAATGGTGTGAGCTGTTTTTACATGGAATGGACTGGGTCCTCTGGTTCAATTGAACCGATCATTAACTGTAAAGGGTTATGTTCAGCTACTTGGAGACTACTTGCAGACATTCATGGACTTCATGTACACAAACCACGATAGAATTTTTATGGATGACAATGCGCCATGTCACCGGGCCACAACTGTTCGAGATTGGTTTGAAGAACATTCTGGACACTTTAAGGGAAAGATTTGGCCACCAAGATCGCCCGACATGAATCCCATCGAAAATTTATGGGACATAATCCAGAAGTCAGTTCGTGCACAAATTCCTGCATCGGCAACACTTTCGCAATTATGGACGTCTGTAGAGGCAGCATGGCTCAATATTTCTGCCGGGGACTTCCAATGACCTGTTGAGTCCACGCCACGTCGATTTGCTGCACTTCGCCGGGCAAAAGGAGGTCTGACACGATATTAGGAGGTATCCCATGACTTTTGTCGCCTCAGTGTTTATCCTGTTATATATATGTAAATAAGAACGAGAGTATTTAAATATTATTTTTAGTGGCTTTATGTAAAACCGCGCCAGTTTGGGTGGGGACGGGGAGAGTAGTTGCAGCGGAGCTAGCACGCGCGCTCTACCGCCGTCGCGGCGTGTGTTGCAGCTGAAGGGAGCGTGGGAACGGTGAACGTGACGGCAGTGACGGCGTTCACGGCGACCGTGCAGTGGGGCGCGGGGGCGGTCCCCGACTGCGACCTGCTGTTCAGCGTGTGCTGGACGCTGACGGGGTCCGGGAACACCCAGTGCCTGTCGGCGCCCGCCAACGCCACGTCGAGCACGGTGGGTGAGCTCGTGCCCTGCAACAACTACACCATCGAGGTTACGGGCACCGACGTGACCAGTAACAGCTCCGAGCGGGGCGCCGTCACCGCCAGGACCAGTAAGTAACACGCGGTCGTTCGAGTAAGCGTGACCGGACGTCCAATGAATAAAGAAAATCCATCCTATCCCTAATTAAATATAATAATTAAAATAGTTTAGTTAAGTAACCTTCCTTACCCAATAACTTTAAAGCCATTGCCATTTCAAAAAAAAATTAAAAACTTTTATACTGACTTTAACTATAATAAATTACAAGTGAAGCCAGTTAAATTAATGGAATAGCTAACAAGTAGAAAATTAGTTTAGATTTAAAAAAAAAAGTCCTGCTTTTCGCGGGACAGTCCTTCTTTTTTTAGCATTGTCCTGCGGGATGCGAAAGGCCAAATAATATCATGAGATGTCCTTCTCTAGTCAAGTGTCCTGCGATAAGACCTTTTTAAACATAAACAAATACTGAAAATGTATCTTATTTAACATGCAATGAGTTTTAACAACTGATTTTTCAAAATGACGCTTTGCTGTGTAACGAAATAAATATAAAATATAAACTTTTTTTGTACGGTTTGTTAACTAACAATAAAATGTAATAAGGTTTTTCATTTTAATCCACGTATTTATCGCGTGTACGCTTGCGAATTTTGCAATCGCATTAGCTTGCATTTACAGAAATATAATGTCCGGAAGTTAACCACATTCCTTTTGTTCGTAAATCACATTCCTTGACAAGTGTCCTGCTTCACGTATTATATAATCTGGTTACCCTGCATTTGAATTTACTATCTAACACACACTTTCGTTTAAACTGTGGGTCTCGCAGTTACCTTGATGTACACTTCACGGGTAAAATGTTTTATTTGAAAGAACAATGTAGTACGAATAAATCTCCGAACTTTTATTTCGCATTTGATATGACAGTTAATATAAATTTACCTTAAGTGACTGTGCCTCTGGATATTAAAGAACACCACGTTGTCCTCCTAAAAATGAAGTGTCTACAGAAATAACGCTGCTGCTATATTTCAATGGATTTGAATGAGGTATTGAGACTAAGATTGCCATTTAATCATTACAGATATTTTTTTTTCGTAATCAACTATTTGATTTGCTACAGTCTAGAAGAAAGGATGGCTTGGATTGCCGGTCTCTGGCGCCATCCAAATTCACAGGAACAGGATACCCTATCCCCGCATCTGCAGAGAAATATAAAAGATATGGAGTTGGTTGGTGTAGTGAGCTGTTGTGAGTCGCGTAATTTGGCACGTTACATTTTTAAAATTTCTGAGGTTACGTATTTAATTTTCATACTACTAATATCGAGTATACCAATACACTGTTATCGAACCACCTTTCAAGCACAGTATTATGATATGATGATGATGATGATAGAATGTTTATCATTCTTTTTTTTTTTTCTGTCGCCCAAATGTTGTACCGAAAGGGCGATCAGGACGCCGTCGTGCCAACATAAACAAGAGTCAAATTGACAACTTTATTAAATTTAAAAAGCAAATTGCCGTTCTACAAATACATGGCAATTATCGCAGCGGAAATTTCTTGTGCTTTCAACGCAACAGTTTTTCGTTTACTCTGTAAATTTAATAAGACAAACTAAGCGTTAAGGTATAATATATATATATATATATATAAAGAAGGTTTTAAATCGAGGGTACTTAAACAACCTCACGTTAAATATATGTCGCATATCTGGCGCGCCACTGACGATATTTTTAACAACGTAGTCGTCCTTCGAGAAACTAAAACATTTTACGTCATTGACGTTAGTTTATTGTAATCGTCACACCCACGTAATGCACAGCTCGGCATAGTGACAGACTCTCTTAAGAATTCACAACTGCCACGCAGCAATAGGCGATAAATGTTTTACTTAAGAGACAGACGATGTGTCTCGTTATCGGTGCATCCTTTCGTTCATCCTCTCTAAGTTGACGTCGCGGAGAGCGGGACAAACAAGTGAAGAAAAATGCGCGAGGCTTCAACTTACCTCCTTTCATCGTGGTCTTCACCACCGCGTCTTTCTGGCGAAAACTGCTGTAGCTCGTATTTAATGTATTGTACATTGATGAATTCTTCAAGTTTTACCGTAGCTTGAAGGTTCCAAGGCTGTAGCTCAGTTTAAGGCCTTTAAAACACTGAGCCTAAATATTATAATTTCCTCTAAGGTAGTAAGTAAATGAGGACTAGTTTTTTTTTCTTTGCCTATGAAATACTTGTTTTCTTTATGTCGTCTCCGTATAGTCGGAAAATTCCTGCCAAATATGTCTGCCATTTAGGAATATGATTTCATCTCGTGATAAAATTAGAAAATAACATGTCTCCCTTCTGCTGTTATATCTTTCAATTTCGGGCTCATTCTGGTTGTCTCTTGTACACGAACAGCACACCTGATATGTCACACGCAGCAAAGCATGATAAGTAAATAATCGTTATGGAATGCATGCTGCACAACGTGGTTATCGGTCACATTTCGTTGTGAGTTCACTGGCCAGTGGATACTTGTTACCGGCCGTAAACAACGTCGACGAAGGATATTCCTTACTCTCAATAGTAGTGTTCGCGTAACGAAAGGCTGATTGTAGGAGATGTCGAATCCTCACGCCGTGAAGAAACGTCCTTACTACAGCCACGCCTTATGAGCACTGAAGTGCGTGACTGCGCGTGATTCTGGCGTTCGTCCACCGGTGCGTCGGTGCGTTTCTCCTGCGCAGTTCCGAGGAGCCTGTTCTTCCTGAACGTGACGGAAGGCGGGCCCGGCGAGGCGCGGCTGTTCTGGCTGTACATGTTCCTGGGGAACGAGTGCGCCGACCAGTTCCTGGTCGCGTGGAGCGACGAGACGGGGCTGTCCACGGGATCGGCGTACGCGCCGACCTCCACCAACGAGTACGCCATCACCAACCTCGCCTCCTGCACCAACTACACCTTCAGCGTCTCCACGCTCGACAGCGACCTGAGGCCCTCCGAGCCGCTAGACGTGGGCCTTAAGACTGACATGCTGAGTAAGTATTTGCTCTTCTCTCCGTGCCTGAGATGGACTTCACAGTACACTATTCCTTCATTTGTTACTAACAATTCTTTGTAAAATAGTTGCCGAGAATTTTCCTGTATCACTACAAGTAAAATTTATCGTCTTTTCATCCCACTGTTTTATGAAACTCACCAGATTTTTTATGTATGTCAATGTTTATAATAAATGTGAAACATACACTACCTGCTCCTTAATACTAAACTCTTTTACTCATTTTACACAACTATACCGAAATTTACTTCCATTTTCTTGTAGTCGTATAAATGTAATCTGGCTACAGGCTCGCAAATAATTGTCTGTAAAATACAAGAATTGTTTACAGTATAGCTTTCCAACACAGTAAAAAATTGGTCTGTAAATTTCTAATTTAGAAAGAAACTCTATAACATGTACTCGGTACTTGTAAAGTTTTCTACCCATCAGGCTGCAAATACANTTTCTAATTTAGAAAGAAACTCTATAACATGTACTCGGTACTTGTAAAGTTTTCTACCCATCAGGCTGCAAATACAGAAATACTACCATACGCAATTACGAATTTCAATACACTTTTGATTATGAAGCCAGCCTCCTTACGTGCCCGGGGGGAGGGGTGTTGAATTCTACCTCACTCGTATAAGGTATTTTACAAAAAATCCCCTGCCCACCCCAAACCCACAAACACAATGCAAACAGAAAGGTCGTTTCGGTGTTATGCAATTGAGCGTTAACTGTTCCCAAATGAAACTGTTAAAACAATCGCCAAGTAATTTTACAAAAAGCAATTGACTATGCTCTCCAATTATTACAATTTCAATAAATCTAAAATTCTATACCAAATGTATAATTTAATTTATATTTATAACCCGTTGCATATACATTTACGTATAAGTAAGCACGTGATTGGCGAAGTAGGTAGAGCACGTAAAAAGTACTTAGCTGGATGATAAAACTTTGCAGTAAATTATTGACAAGTATTTTCAAAAACGACCACGTCTGCTGATAATCGGTTCAGGAACAAAACCGTGCCCGGTATATCGGCAGACACAATTCTTGCGTTCTCACGGTAGCTGCGAGCACACAGCCGGTGGACAGCTTCCAGGGCGCTGTCTTCGGTGGTCGCAGGCGTACTTGAGCGAATACAAGCGGGGTTGCCGATGCTGTCCCACTGGCACGTTCACTGACTTGCTAATCAACCCAGCACCACGTCAACTCCAACTCGTACGAAGATCCAACCGGCCCTTAACGCAAGACGCAAAACGTAGTAACTTCTGCTCACGCAGCAACGACAATTCCACGTGCCCTTGAACGTAATTTTCTTACCGCCAAATTCTATTTAAAAAGGTGCCACCTAAAAAACAACCCGTAACATTGGGCGTCGGGCACAACAAGCGTAATATTAATTGCCCGTCGGGGTTACGCCACCATCCGTTGTTTCGCCGTTGCGAGAACGAACGAGTGGCCTAGCTGCCATCCGCAACGATCAGCTGTTTTTCCTTCGGCAACTGGAGCTAGACACTTTCGCCACACAACACGGCCTACCGTCAGACAGAGGTCGCGATACACCAGCCACGTAGACGATAACATAAAAACTACCAAATTCCCAAAACAGGAATATTGTTACAATAATACATGAGGGGCGTATCCGAGTTCGTGAGTGATGGAGGTCTTAATAAAAATAAAATAACTAAATCGGTTGTTTATATTTATTCTCAGCGCTACAAACAGTCAAACATCTGTTATTTACCAGTCAGAGCATCCTATTAACTCTTGTTATTCTTATTGAGCGCAATATTTAATTACTATCTCAATTTCAATTAAAGTCTTTATCACAGCCTTTACTCTTGCTAATGTCCCTTAAACTGCTCCAATTATTTTCACACGTTTAGTTAAAAATGTCTATTTCCATCGTCCCGAATGTCTTTTCACTCACGCATCCGGTCCACAGTCCCTCAGATCAGTCCCAATATTCACTGCACACAAGCTCGCCGACGCACTCTCGCAGTTTGCTGCAGTTGTCCCTTCGCTGCTCCGGAATCGCCAACTGTCGCTTAAGGTCGCACGAGACGCCAAACTCTCGGCTCTTAATCACTCTCCTCTCAGAGACCCGCACGTGGTATGTATACTTGAGGTAGGTGCCGTCTAGAACGTTCTCGGCAATCCAAGTTATTCTGGGATAGGTAATGGTGATGACAATGACATTTTTGTGTGATAAATCGAGAAATATGAGCTGCGATAAGTATATCGGTGCATGCGGCGGCTTCCTTTATGATAGACCGCTCGCATAGTCTTACGTTGCAAACTTCATCTCCAGCTCTCGGCGCCTTCCCACGCGAAGGAAACACCGAGCAGCGACATTCAACAATATAAAACAGTATAAATATAAACTTATATAAAATATCAATAGTAATAAATTAACAAAATTAAATTACTGAAATCCAAACGGTTGGAATATAAATAATTATACAATTATGCTGTTAAAACAATGTATAATTACGTTCGTGTCCAAAGCGCCTGATTAACAAAACAGGCATACCAATTTCTGCATTTAAACACCAAAATACACAACACAACGTCCTGAGATGAATAAATCTTCTCAATTTCCTCGACATATGCAGGGAACCTACCATAGACGTAAAGTGGAACAAACTTAATTATTTGTGATTTCTCAGTACGCGTATACAGTGACTCAGTTTTGGAAAAAAAAATTCTTATAGTGTACCTCATTGGCGAAATATGACTTTCCCTGCCAGGGGCGTATCTTAACATACCCATAGAGGCTTGAATGAGTGACGGCGGTTCTTAAGGGGCGATAAGAAACCACCATCTTGGATTTTCGGGATTTTCTCCACTACCTGCATCAGAGATACTGTATTTAATTTTAGTCATCGCCAGATCATAGGGCCTTGCTTTGCACATGTTCTAAAACGCTTATTGCTTAACTACTGCTGGGTAGTTAGTTTGTTTGGCTTATTGTCGACAGCGAGGTCATTAGCGACGGAGAAAGTTGGCCAGGGAAGAGGGACTGGGGAAGGAATGGGCAATGGACTTTGTTAAGAACCCATCCCACTACCTGTAGTGATTTCGGGAAACCGTGGAAGACCGAATTCAGGTTGGCCGGACGGAGAATCGAACCCGGGTCCTCCCGAATGCAAGTCTAGTGATTCGCCATTGCACCACCTCGCTCGGTCTTAGCTACTGTTGATGGTGTATTTTGCGTTTTCGTCCGCAAGCAGAAGTAACTTATTTCTTGCCGGCAGATAGAAGTAAAATTTTATTAAAGCCACTGCAGCTGTACTAATATGATAAAGCTTGAGAAGCAATTTTTTATTTTGTGCCGTGCGAAAAATTTCGCTAAACATACTTAAGAGAAATGTATTGCAAAAAATAGATAAATTCAAGATGGCAGGGAACAATGTCCCTCTCAAAGCATAATTAATCAATCTTAAAATAACCTGATTATTTTCCTTTCATTATATTTAAAAAGTGACGGAAAATAATTATTTGATAATCTTCCACCAAATTTTCTATATTTGCTGTATTAATTACCTTCCAGAATCAAAGCGCTTTTGATGATTTACAACACGCATGGCTTTATTTTTATTATATTAACTGTAATTTAAAGTTATTGTCGATTTCTGTACGTCATGAATTATTCATCTGCACTGGCTCAAAGCCGACTTTCCGTGGCGCAGTCGGTTGGTCGGCTGCTGGTCTGCGGTGCCAGAGGTTCTGGGTTCGAATCACGGGTAAGGTGTCCGTGTTAATGTTAAGCTAAATCATTAGTTAGTTTGTAAGCCTTCCATTGTTAAGCCTTAAGGCATAACACCGGGGGGCGTTCATAAGCTCTTTCCCATTCCAATTCCAGAGTACGGGCTATATGCATGAATAGAACTGTTGATTTCCTTAATATTAAATCACTTCCGTTGTGGTCTATTTCAGACGACCAGTATTACGCAGATTATAAGTGCTTGCTTCATTGCATGTAGACCCTACTTTAATTTCAATTTTTTTTTTTTAGTCAACTAACATTTACATATTGCATACTTAATAAACGCCGTTAAATATCAATAACAATTTTTAATTTTTTTTGTTCTCGCGTTTTTTATTTTCTCTCTTATACATTTAAGTTTCGTAAAAAATTCCGAACACCTACTTCTTTGCAGCATTTGAAGCACTTTACAGCGTCATTTGTAGTTGATGCATCGTTATGGACTATACCATGTTGTCAAATAATATTCACAAAACAATATTGTTGGGACAGTGTATGTGCAAACACGGGGATATTTGTAATTCATTATACAACCATTTTACTTGGGCCTCACAAATGTCTGATAATGCATAACATGTAGGCACACGCAAGTCACGCCATAGCGTGTAAGACACAGCGTATTTGTAAAATAGTACTGCAACACTGTAAGATACTGATGATAAATTTTACTACGCGCACAAAAATAATGAACGAAAATGTGAAAACTGTTAATTAGCTCTTAATCCTAAGCGTAATTTATTGAGTTGCACAATATTCTGGGAATCTTCATTATTGCCGTAGTTCTTCAAAAATAAAATTTCTGAAGCGTGTTCCTCGCTAAGATAGATTAATAATGGGAATTAACGTGAGAGCGAGACACAGATGTCGGCGGCGATAACAGCGTCGACTTGGTAAGGCTTTGGCGTCGATATTTACAACGTGAGATATATTGACAACTCATGTGATATCTAGGTCATCCCTGGCGAGTTAAACGCCTAATTTTATCTTTCAATAAAACACCTTATCGGTGCTGATAACGCATTAGACAAAGCACTTTATACTTAGCGGTGATTTCCTCACAAACTTGCTTCAAACTGTTGCAATCTCGTTCGAATTAAAACACGCCTCGATCGTTTATATGTTCGTTTGACGGACTGGTGTTTTCAGGAATGGTACCAGCGAGGAGACCTTCAGTTATGAATTTAATAACGTCTTTAAAAATAAATGGCGTGTGGGGAGTGCACCCAGGGCAAGGAGACACCCTCCGAGTGACGTTCTTTCCAGCTGGGACCCGTAGGTGACCGTCATACCTGGGCATGACAGAAATGAAACCCTATAATGAAGCGGCGCTGGAATGCAAGGGCGGGGAAAATGGGAGTACCCCGAGAAAACCCGTCGGCAAGCGCCATCGTCCAGCACGATTCCCACATGTGAAAATCCGGGAGTGAACCCACCGGGGATCGAACCCGGATCGCCGTGGTGGGAGGCGAGAGCCCTGGACACTACGCCACCGCTGCCCCTAATAACATCGGTGAATGAGCGAGCGAAACCCTAATTAGAAGCAGGGCGTCAGGTACTTCGCGGATACGAACCGCACTACAGAATGTGTGAAAAATCTAAGTGGAAAATACTCTTCGGTAAAAATGCATAAGACCCTTCCTATACGAGTTAAACGACATGAAAGATCCAACAACCATTTGAGGAAAACATTTTGCATTCCAATTAGACAAGTAGGGGGGGGGGATGATGTGGCAATGCTGCAGCTGATGTGTTGGGTAATGCGACATGTGGTAAGGGAACTGACCAAGCTCAGTAGTGCGAAAGAGGTCATGGAGTTCACGTGCAGTGAGCACTAGGAAATGGCAATGGCCATCGGTGCATCCGGAAGTTCCGTGAATTCTGCGTGCATCCAACGTGCGGGAAAGTGCTTTGCTGTGGGCAGAGCTAACTTCGAACACCTGTTATGACGTTTCGACGTTCGATATACCGATGCTGTATGCTGTACTTATAGTAAAACAAATTCGTTTTATCTACTTTAATGCCATTTTTTATCGTAAACTAAGAGCATTAAGCTTCTTTTTTACCAAAGAATATTTTCTACTTATTTTTGATCTCAGATTCGTGTGGTGCATTCCGTATCCGCGAATTTTCTGACATCCTGTATAGGCTTTTTTCACTATTTGTGGAGACACAGGAAGAAGCCGGGGCTGTTTATACAGCTCATTCCACAATACTCATAATTCTGTATTAACCCCACGACAGCATTCTAATACGGGAACTCTTTAGCAAATCTAATATCGCATGTAAACACGATAACTATTTACGTATAGTATTTATAATCCCTGGAGTTTCAGGAGTTAAAGCGATGCCAGGGTATAGTACATTCCCGGCTACTTACAACTTTTCCAGGGCCGTGCTTAAGTTCCACTTCCAGATTATTCCTCCGCCTCGTGCAGAAAAATTATTTACTCAACCGCAAGCGGGGATCACTTTGTAACAAGTTGGGGTGAATTTGTAACACAAAAAAAAAACACATTTAAATGTCCCCCTATTTCAGTGGGATTCTATAGATATCCAGTGGTGGCAATTGAACCACTGGCCATTACAAACAGCATCTTTAAAATGGAAGGGAATGTAAATAAGAGTGAAAAATCCCGTGTAACAGTCACCCCCCCCACCCTTGTTCAAAGTCACCACCACTTAAAGGCAAGAAGTATAGAAAATTACACCAAAAGTACAACGCACTACATTTGTGCCCACTCAATTTAATATTAGTGTCCGTATGCTAGGCATCACCAGCACACCTATAATTTCTCTTTTTTGTACATATCAATTATAAATGAATTGTTGTAGTTTCGCGATAAAATGTAAGTTATGGCCCAATTTCACCAAAAAAACTAAATACTTTAATGTTAACAGAAGAATAAAGTGGTTGTGATACGTGACTTTCGGACACCACTGAACACGTTATATATAAGGTGATTTTTCAAAAGGTTTTTTTTTCAAAAAGCGAGAAAATACTGCTAATAGACTATAGGTGCACATGAGCAGAATTTACTTGGCTGCCGTAGATCTATGTTCGCTGTGATAACCGCGTGCGTAACGAACGTGCACATAGAAAAATGGAATTTGGTAATCTTTACTACACGGTTTATGACCATCGTGTACATGTCATGTAAGGAGCATCTTCTACATGTTGACGTGTACCCAATGGCGATATTATATTTCGTGTCTTTTGCTTATGGCCTCAAGCTGAGAGCGCTGCAGGAGGAAGAAATTAACCAGTTTATTTTATTGCTTAAAGATTTCATTTGGAAAGGAAACCCATGGCCTTGTTTCAATTGAAGTCTATATCACGTTATTTACTTAATAAGTCACTATATTACCGAAATGAAGTTATTTTATAGTCCTGCGCGATTGGCTCGAAACATTACGAGTACACCCCCTACAAACTGCAAGTGAATGTACACTTTGTATGCAGACGTATCCTACGTACACGAAATTGAGTAACGTATCTGGCGCTCCTAGTATGAATAACGTATGTGGCGGAGTGTAGGTGCGCAAGAGCAGAGGAATGAATGTGGGGTTAGGAAATGAGAGAACAGTATTCCTGCGTGAGATTTCCACACAGAACATGTTCTGGCAGTACAAAGTCTTCCTTTAAACAGTGATAGGCAACCAATTACTAACCAAAGAGGGGACTTTCGAACCTGTACAAACAGCACACGATAATTTCACTTTAATTAATTTTTATGCATTAAATTTATTAATAAAATAAATTGTAGTAAACAAGCATCCGTTACCCAAAACCATTAAATATGTATATTTATTCAGATAATAATTTATGGTCTCGTTAATAGATATCACAGCCTTCATTTACGATTTGTCTATCAAGAACGAAAGAAAACTGCAAAGGCGCATATATACCCGCAGAAAAAATATTTTTTTTATTTGGAAGTGCGTATGTTTAAAATATGTTGGGAATTTATCTTCACTCTCTGTTCACTTCAGAAATGCAATATTTTTAACAAACCACGATTACCACATAACTGTAACTTTTGTCATGAACTATTATATTTATATATATATATATATATATATATATCAGAGATGAATTTTTAATCTTGATGCGGGCCCAATTTTCTCTTTTCTGTATCACTTAAATTGAGAGCGCTTCATCGCAGGAAGAACAAAGATCTCTTTAAGCAGATTCTTCTCTACATTGACAATTAAAAAAATATTAAATATTAATTCAATTAAATGTTTTGCAGTCATGCTTAATAAAATGTTTACTTGGGGGAACACTGAATGTAAAATAAAAAAATGTTTGGCAGCCTTGCTGTTGATATGAGAAGAAATTAATCGAGAAAGTTGTTTTGTTAAGGGTGTGTCATTATTGTACTAGAAAATCTCAAGACGCCATCTTACCGAAGTGACTGCAAATATGAGGATTGCTACGTAAAGTCTCGTTATTGTTACAAAGTGATTAATCACTCAGCGTACGGGCAAAGAAGAAACACATATGGAGGAAACAATAGCACTGCATACCGTGCCCTCTTANGATTAATCACTCAGCGTACGGGCAAAGAAGAAACACATATGGAGGAAACAATAGCACTGCATACCGTGCCCTCTTATCGCGAGTGACACTTCAACATGTATGTTGATTAGAAATAGGAAGATGGACCCAGAACATACGTCTAAAATTGAATAAATACAAAAATAACGTGGGTGACTATAATATGTATAAGTAAAATGATGTTTAAGAAAGATTTTCGTGATTGTGGTCATCAGACACAAATGAAATAATTGGACAAAATAGTTTAATTTTTGANGATTAATCACTCAGCGTACGGGCAAAGAAGAAACACATATGGAGGAAACAATAGCACTGCATACCGTGCCCTCTTCTCGCGAGTGACACTTCAACATGTATGTTGATTAGAAATAGGAAGATGGACCCAGAACATACGTCTAAAATTGAATAAATACAAAAATAACGTGGGTGACTATAATATGTATAAGTAAAATAATGTTTAAGAAAGATTTTCGTGATTGTGGTCATCAGACACAAATGAAATAATTGGACAAAATAGTTTAATTTTTGANATGTTTAAGAAAGATTTTCGTGATTGTGGTCATCAGACACAAATGAAATAATTGGACAAAATAGTTTAATTTTTGAAGTATTTTTTTTTTTTCAATTATCGGGTACAAGGTCACCACAATGTAACTGAAATGACAAGACTAAGCTTTCATTCAACATGGCCACCATCATAGGTCAATGTGAATCCTCATGTAGAATAAAATCTTACTTAGTAGAGTGTTTCCCGCGAAATTTCATATTTGTACTAAATCATAACACCTCAGTTTTATATAACAGCTTTGATAAGAAGCATAATTTTGACAATTACTTTACTCAATAGATTGTGTAAACATAAATTTTGAGTACTCGGAAATTGAGTTTTTTAAATAAAATGTGTGAATTAAAAATTATAGAATTTCAAGTACTTAATTGAATACGGAATTGGATAACTCCGTGGTGTTACGGAAGAGAGGGTTAAGTCATATATGTCAGATTTACAGGAGACGTCAAAGAAAGTGTAGGAGTATTTGCAAGATCATATTGTGTTTCTATTTCAATCAGGAGTATCATTTTTTCAACTGACATAACTCGGTTTTCCCTAGTAAAATGAAATACATATAAGAAAATAATGCGCAGAAGTCCAAAACGCGTCCGGCGAGTCGAAAAAATTTATTGCCGCTGCACTAGGGGTGGGGTTGTTCAGTTAAGTAGTGACAGCGGCCGAGAGCGGTTGGGCGAAAGCTGCTCAGCATGAGCATATTACCAGTCGAAGTAGCATTTATCGCCCAGGGCGCGATTTGAGAGAGAGGTAGTAGAAAGCAATATTATTGGTTCGGTATGTTTAGCGCCAGCAGTGTCACCACGTGGTTTCCCTCCCTCCAGCGGCTGGCGTTCGGGAGGGCCCTCCTCTACACTGCCTTACCTACGTTCTCTCCCTCAAAACTGCACGAAGATTATTTCCTCATATTTACTTTACCATAGCAACCACCAATATCTACCTGTCCCTGGGTATAACTCAAATTGACAATTATCTGGCTTAACCCTATCTTCCACATAACTGTGCAGGGACCGCGGTGGTGTAGGGGTTATGCTTCTCGGCTCCCGTCAAGGAGAACCGGGTTCGATTCCCTCTGGGGTTTTTCCTTAGATTTTTGCATGTGGGAATCGGCGGGTTTTCTCGGGGATCTCTCGTTTCCCCCGCCCTTGCATTCCAGCGCTGCTTCATACTCACCACGCTTCATCCTCATCGGCCCTTATGACCTCGACGTTAAGAATAGCCAAAATCTCTTCACTCGGTCACTATCCACAGAACTGTGCACGGTGTGTGAGGTTTTTTCTTTGTCTCTGCAGGTGGCGTGCTGAGCCTGAGCGCCACGGACGTGGGCAGCAGCGCCTTCGACATGGTGTGGACGCGGCCTCAGGACTCGCCTAGCAGCGCGTGCGAGCACTGGTTCCAGCCGTGCTGGGGCGCCGTCGACGGCGGAGAGCTGTGCGTGCTGCTGAGCAGCGGCCTCACGACGGCGCGGGTCGAGAGCAGCGGACCCTGCACGGCGCACAACATCAGCGTCTCCACCGTGTCGGAGCGCGCCCGCCACACGCCCTTCTGGATCATACACGTCACGTCCAGCGAGAGTGAGTACCCACCTTTCCTCGCACCCTCTCTCTTGCAGACTGCATCGCGTAGAGTCAGAGCTCCATCGTGTCACACTCCACGAAAGTATGTCCCTCTTCAGGAAGTACGTTACCACACTCCACGAGAGAATGCTCCTTTCTGGAAGTCCATTGCTACACTCCACGAGACCACGAGAGTAGGTCATCTCTCAGAAGCTCAGTGTCATACTCCGAAAGAGTAGGTCACTTCTTGGAAGCTCATCGTCGTACTCCAAAAGAGTGTGTCAATTCCATGAAGCTCGGGTTTAAACCCCGAGAGAGTACATAATCTTCGAAAAGTGCAAAGCAAGCCAGGCTCCACAAGAGCTTCTCATTTCCAGGAAGCTCAATGTCGCATTCCGAACGAGTACATCATCTTCAAACATCTCAGCGTCACTCCACGAGAGCTGTGTTTATTTTTTACTATTTTAGGCAGCTCATCACCACGCTCTATAAAGTAGTTATGACATCTTCAGGTAGTCCAGTGTCATACTCCATGAGTGTACATCATCTTCTGTCGGCTTAGTGTCTCACTCCACTAGAGTAAGTCACTTCCAGGAAGCTCAATGGCACACTCCGAGAGAGTGCGTCGGCCTCCAACCAGCTCAGTGCNCACTAGAGTAAGTCACTTCCAGGAAGCTCAATGGCACACTCCGAGAGAGTGCGTCGGCCTCCAACCAGCTCAGTGCCACTCAACGAGAGGATGTCTATCACCTTAAGCATGCTCACTACTGTACTCTACAAGAGGGTGTCACCTCCGTAAAGCGCAGTGTCACACTCCGAGGAAGTATGTTACTCTACAGAGACGATTAATGTAATGTTCCTTCAGGGTATGTCACCCTTAGGAAGCTCGGTGTGACTTTCCGTGAAAGTATGTCACATCCATAAAGTTCAGCATTACATTCCATGAGAGTACATCATTTTCAGTAAGCTCAGTGCCACATTCCACAAGAGTATCTCAACGCCAAGTAATACTTTTTGAGAGAGACTATCCCCTTTTTGCAACTCAGTTTCACACTCCGCAAGAGTGTTTCCCATTTGGTTGGCTGGTTTCTAAACTCAGGGCAATCATATGCCAGCGAGAATACTGCAGCTGTCTTTATGGTAGTTCAATATTTCACTCTGCGAAAGCGAGTATCCACTTTCTATCTAGTGTATACTATCATATTCCGGGAAAATATCTCTGGTTTGGATGTATCTGTGTCACATACTGCGAAAGTGAATATGCCAACTTCAAGCAGCTCGCTGTCGCACCCCAAAAGGTTATATCACTTCAAGGAACCCCGATGCCACACTCAGAGAGTATCGTCTTGGCGCATCTATAATTCGTACTCTACGATACTGTTTCTTATTAAGGTTGCTGAGTTTCACACTCAGGGAGATAGCAGGACAGTTAGGCTATCGTGCTTATGTTTGAAGAAGCTAAATACCTGATTCTGCGAGAGCGTATGTGCCACATGTAGAAAGCCCACTGTCATCATACTCGGCAAGGATATATCACCTTTATGTAGCTCGGTGTCGCAGACTGTGACATTATGTATGCGACATTCAGGTAATACAGTGTTACACACAGCAGAGAATGCCACACCTTCAGGCTGTTCACTTTGAGTGTGTAAGCGTATTATATTCAGAAACTCAAAGCTACACTCATCAAGAATATGTCCTCTCCAACAGCTGCGTGTCACACACCACGGGAATGGGCGTCAGAGCAGAAAACATTTTAATGTCGCACACACTCATGGATACAGCAGTATGCCACAGTCAGGCAGATCAGATTCAAACTCTTCCGAGAGTGAGTATGCTACCTCCAGGATGTTCGGTGTAAGGCGAGTAAGCCAAGTATGCCAACTTCGGGAAGATTCAATATCGCCCACTGAGAGAACTGTCACTCTCCAGTGTGCATGAAACATGTGATAACTAAGATCCCAAGCCACGTGTTTTTGAGATGTATATTGGCAGAGGGACCGTAGTTGAAGAGCGNCACTAGAGTAAGTCACTTCCAGGAAGCTCAATGGCACACTCCGAGAGAGTGCGTCGGCCTCCAACCAGCTCAGTGTCACTCAACGAGAGGATGTCTATCACCTGTACTCTACAAGAGCGTGTCACCTCCGTAAAGCATAGTGTCACACTCCGAGGAAGTATGTTACTCTACAGAGACGATTAGTGTATTATTCCTTCAGAGTATGTCACCCTTAGGAAGCTCGGTGGGACGCTCCGTAAGAGTATGTCACATCCGTAAATTTCAGCATTACATCACATGAGAGTACATCATTTTCAGTAAGCTCAGTGCCACATTCCACAAGAGTATCTCAACGCCAAGTGTTACTTTTTGAGACAGAATATCTTCTTTTTGCAACTGAGCTTCACACTCCGCACGAGTGTCTCCCATTTGGTTGGCTGGTTTCTAAACTCAGGGAAATCATATGGCAGCGATAATACTGCAGTTGTATTCAAGGTAGTTCAATATTTCACTCTGCGAAAGCGAGTATCCACTTTTTATCTAGTATATAGAATCATATTCCGGGAAAATATCTCTTTTTTAAATGTATCTGTGGCACATACTGCGAAAGTGACTGTGCCAACTTCAAGCAGCTCACTGTCGCACCCCAAAAGGTTATGTCACTTCAAGGAAGCCCAATGCCACACTCAGAGAGTATCGTCTTGGCGCATCTATAATTCGTACTCTACGATACTGTTTCCTATTAAGGTTGCTGAGTTTCACACTCAGGGAGATAGCAGGACAGTTAGGCTATCGTGCTTATGTTTGAAGAAGCTAAATACCTGATTCTGCGAGAGCGTATGTGCCACATGTAGAAAGCCCACTGTCATCATACTCGGCGAGGATATATCACATTTATGTAGCTCGGTGTCGCAGACTGTGAGATTAAGTATGCGACATTCAGATAATACAGTGTTACACACAGCAGAGTATGCCACACACCTTCAGGCTGTTCACTTTGAGTGTGTGAGCGTATTATATTTAGAAACTCAAATCTACACTCATCAAGAATATGTCCTCTCCAACATCTGAGTGTCACACACCACGGGAATGGGCGTCAAAGCAGAAAACATTTCAATGTCGCACACACTCATGGATAGAGAAGTATGCCACAGTCAGGCAGATCAGATTCAAACTCTTCTGAGAGTGAGTATGGTACCTCCAGGATGTTCGGTGTAAGGCGAGTAAGCCAAGCACGCCAACTTCGGGAAGATTCAATATCGCCCACTGAGAGAACTGTCACTCTCTAGTGACTTGGTGCTACTTAATTCCATGTGGCATGAAACGTGTGATAACGAACATCTCAAGCCACGTGTTTTTGAGATTTATGTTGGCAGAGGGACCGTAGTTGATGAGCGGATAGACTGCTCGCCTCCCACCAGGACGAACCGGGTTCAATCCCCGGCCGGATCGCTCCTGCATGTTCGCACGTGAGAATCGTGCCAGACGACGCCCGCTGGTCAGCAGGTTTTCTCGGGTATCTCCCGTTTTCCCCCCGCCCTAGCATTCCGGCGCCGCTCCATACTCACATCGTTTCGCCTCCATCGGCTTTCAAGAGCTCGATGTTAAGACCTACCCAAATCTGCCCAATCCACTCCACGAACGAATCAACTCNTGTCAACATGCTAAGTATGTCAGCAACAAAAATAAAAGATATTTCGCCACGGGAATAACTGTCGAAAAAGAACGCTCGTTCGTGGAGAAGCTCATACGCAGTAAAGTCGACCGGCCACAGGCGCGCGCTCTGCAGTCTGCGAGACACTTCGCTGAAGGAACGACACATCTGTAGCGTGCGTGTGTCTGTGTGTGCGCAGACGACACGGTGATCTCGGCGGTGCACGTGGTGAGCGGCACGCAGGAGTGGGCGTACCTGAGCTGGGTGCCGGTGTACGAGGGCCTGCCCTGCGCGATGGCCTACCGCCTGTGCTGGCGTCGGGACGGCGACAACTCGTCGTGCGTGCTCCTCCACACGGACGTCACCGCCCACAACGTCACCGGCCTCCGACCCGGCTCCTCTTACGCGGTGCAGCTCGCAGCGCTCTTCGACACCGACGACTTCTCCGAGGCCTTCAACCTCACCGTGACCACGGGCTCCTCTTCAGGCGCAGGTAACCTTACTTCTGCAGGTCAAGTCAGCACTTTTGATGCCCTGGTAACTGTTTCCTCTCAGCTATTTTGCATCCTTCTGACACATTTTAAAATAAACATTGCCGTGTATGTATGCAGGCTGATACTTAAATCATGGGACAAACATTGTGGTGTGGTAGAACTCACTAAAAAAAAAAAATTATTTTATAGGAATAGTTATGCGGAGAAGCTGTGAAATCTACCTCCATCGTGTTTTTATTAATATTTATTATTCCAGTTAATTATTTTTGACATTATTTTTATTATCCTTAAGGTGCCAAATGATTATGTTTAACGTGAGTTCGAATGTAGCCGCCAAAGTTTGTTTGTGTTTGGTTGGCGTCACTACGCTTAAAAGACGTAGCCTCGAAATGAACGATGGAAGCTAACAAACTCCGAAATGCAGTAATATGCACAGAAATCCAGAACACACGGCGTATAGTTTTACTCGGTAACTCAGGCAACACTTTGCACAATTATATCTTATATTCCAGATTTTAATCGAAAACAAATTTAACGCAGCTGTATAAGAATGTACAATCAACAACTCCTGCTCAGATTTACTGTGAAATCCGTATTATTAATTTTTAAAACGTCAAAATACTCATTGGCTTCTGTTCCAGTCAAAAAATTATTTTTGTGGCCTGGTTTCCACTGATTTGACAGGAATGGTAATAACGGGTTCCCTAAATCGTTTTCATCCAGACGATGTCAAATCCTGGTTTGAAAAATCCTCTTTTTCAAAGCCTAGTTTTTCACAAAGTAACCGAAATCAGTACATCATTACTTGCATTACTTCCGACATTTTTTTTAATACAAGCCAATAATACTGCATTTTTTAATCAACAAATTACCCCAGTTCCAGAAACTTCTAAAATATCTGTATAAGATCCTTCATTTGCTTGTAGTCCATCCTTTTTTGTTAATAGAGTACTCGAAACAAATACTCAAATACAATAGATCAAGCGCACAAAAAAGTCGCTCGTACTCCCGGCGAAAGCGAAAGATTCTTTGCTGACGCAAAAGCCAAAAATATTACAAAACTATAAGGGATATGACGTTGTAGTACGTAATGATAACTTCCTAACCATGGTAATGCAGATGTGTCGTACCACGTTTCTGCAACATATTCTCATATAAGTTATAATTTTGTACTACGTTTTACAGAACATTTTAATTTAACGTACATAAATATATTTATAAATGATAAAAAAAAATCGTAAAAATATAGACATAAATTTTACCACATGATAAGAAAAAAATTTCAAAATTATTATTCTTTTTTTTTTTTTAGTAAAATTATTTATTCTAATGCTTTTGTTAGTTTACATGTATTCACTTTATTTGAAATCAAATAATGAACATTTTGCTCACTAAACGCCGCTTGGATGCTAGCATTGCAGCGTTTGCAAATGTATAGAACAAGAGTAGGTGTGTTTTATATCATAGTAGGATAAATTGTTCCTACATCACACGTAATTTGGTATCGTTGGTTTGCCACCCTTCTTCCAAGTAATATATTTACCTCCATTAATGCCACAGGGCGATAGTCTGCATATATAATTTGTATTTAATTATGTGTCTAGAATTTTAAAAATTAACATGAATTGTTGTTATCAATAATGCGTAATGAACTTAGCTTACAACAGTGCCTTTATTAACGTTTTGCTGCAGCTATAACTAGGTGCTCATTTGTGACAAGAATGATTTTTTTTTTCTTTTTTGCAGGGGCTACAGCAGAGAAGATATCAACATTGACTTTGGCAGTTTGTCTCTTCAGTTTTATATTTTGGATTCCCAATTCGCATNTACAGCAGAGAAGATATCAACATTGACTTTGGCAGTTTGTCTCTTCAGTTTTATATTTTGGATTCCCAATTCGCATTAACTTTCCACTTCATTAGTTCAACGGAGAGGAAGTCATCTAAGTTACACCATGTCGTATAAACACCTTACTCTAAAGAAAATTGAAATACCGTAGGGAATAAATAACAGAGAAATCTAAGAAATATATGAATAAACAAAAATTAGATCCTCCTATGACAAAAACCTACAAATATGGGTCGCTCTTCTCCCATTCTTCTTTAATGACCTCTAACATTTAGTCGTGTTATTATTACCTTACAAATGTGAATACAATGCAAATACTATAAATATTTGGGAAGAAATTTGAAAACTTAGAAAATGCTGATCCTTTTTGCGTGCGGGAGGATCAACCTGCGGTTCATTCGTGNTTGGGAAGAAATTTGAAAACTTAGAAAATGCTGATCCTTTTTGCGTGCGGGAGGATCAACCTGCGGTTCATTCGTCTCTCTGCCTTTGCCATGGACAGAGCACACTTCCATATATTCAGTATATTTATTGTAATACCTGTAAGGTTACATTAAATTTAATTTAAAGCTACGAGAATAATAAAAGAGAATTACATTACTTAGATGTTTAGTTATATTATATTTTATTTATGATTATTAAAATATTTTTTGNATTATATTACTTAGATGTTTAGTTATATTATATTTTATTTATGATTATTAAAATATTTTTTGTTTTTTGTTTAACGTACAAAATAAGAGAAAATCTGGCACACGTGCGACACTAGCGCTTACCAAGTGGCGAAAAATTGCAGTTGCCAAACTAAGAGCTTTAAGCTTCCCGACCTGAGTATAATAAACCTTACTTATTACCTAGGGACAGGAAACTGTCGCGTTTTAAACTGCCTGTAGGCTAGACTCCACCGTCCTATATATCTTCGAGCCGCAGCTTTCTGTTCTTTGCACGCGGTTCCAGTGCGTAACCACTCCCACCTCAGACCAGATGCCGTGGGATTCGATGCTTGTTCACGTGTAGGTCTGTTACTGGCTCAGAGTTCACCTGGGCGTTTTTAACAAACTGTGATCCAATGGCAATTATATGATTAATGTACGTGGGTTCCAAGTCTATCTTGTCCTAAAATTCATTCCTGAGATTTTCCTGTCCCTACTTACACACACAGACTAAAGACGGGGTAGGCCGATCTGTCTGCCTGCGCACAACCAATCTCCGTTTTTGTGAAACTGATTTGATTATCATCTTACTCCTTTTTTTTAAAAACGACAGTTGTCGAGATTTAATGTCATATGCTGAAATTTTTCAGGTAAATTTAAACGGCAAATCTTTCCAATGTAATTTGTTTGAGGCAGTGATTGTATTTTTTTTTTGTATGCTGAAGATTGTTAATTATTGATTGCATGACGTAAGGCTAATTCAGAACATTAGACCTTTAATGAATCATCTGCCTGAGACTGCATTAAGCGCTCTCTAAGTTTCGCTGTACAGTCATTTATATCCAGAGGTATAATGTTTAATCATGCCACGTTTTCACAGAATGTTAACGTATCTCTTTTGGCTTTGTATCTGTATCAAATTTAATTAATAAAACAGTTTAGATTAAATTATAAAAAAGTTATGAAAATTTATTTAAGTTATTTGTGTAAATTAACAACATTTTTATGTCGATTGTAATGGATTCCGTTACCCAAATGAGACAATTTTACCTATACGTCAACGCGACAGAGCTTGGAAACCAGTAATCAAGGTTCGCAGAGAGAATGAGGGTTTTTTATTACCAAAATCAAGATGATCAAAAACTATCCTCTGACCACCTACATCTAGCCAAACATTTTAGTTTGTTCTGGACTTGAACTAACACTAGGAGAAGTAATATTTGTGATAGTATACTTCGTTGGCACGCTGTTGTTTTCAAGGTGAAGACTCCAAAAAAATATATTCTTGAATATAAATTTGATAGGAAATACAATTTCACCAATAAAGGCATACATCTGAATTGTACACTGAAGAGCCAGAAAAACTGGCCTAGGCCTGCGTATGAAAATAACAGAGGTATGGAACCAATCAGAGTAACGCGATGCGGTTGGCAGCTAGATCGGTTACTCCTGCTACAATGTCAGGTTATCAAGATTTAAGTGAGTTTGAACTTGGTGTTATAGTCGGCGCACGAGAGATGGCACATAGCATCTCCGAGGTAGCGATAACATTTGGATGTTCGCGTACGACCATTTCACGAGTGTACCGTGAATATCGGGGATCCGGTAAAACATCACAACTTCGACATCGCTGCGGCCGGAAAAGCTCTTGAAAGAACGGGACAAACGACGACTTACGGGAATCATTAAACGTGACAGACGTGCAACCCTTTCTTAAATTAGCACAGATTAGATTTGTGGACTGCCCTGCAGGATTCATGGTGTGAATTGCCTCCTGCATACCTTCAGACATTAGTCGAGTCCATGCCACGTCGTCTTGCGGCACTTCTGCGTGCTCGGGAGTGGGGAGGGGGCCTACACGATATTAGGCAGGTTTACCAGTTTTTTTGGCTCTTCAGTGTAATCTACAAGTTCCTTTCAGATAACGGAAACAGTATCATACTTAAACTGCTTTATTTATAATGATGGGGCAGTAGAAATTTATCGGGATGTCGTTATTTAAGTTTTAAAACTAATTGCAATTCTCTAATTAATCAGAGAAAACATTAAACACTTCTAATATTTAATCTGAATACCCGACATGTTTTGTATCCAATGAATTATTTTAACACTTCCTTTCTACGCCGTATTGGTGAAGATCCAACTTCTTAAAAAAAAATAATGTAACTACGTAACAGTTATAATATTTACATTTCAATACAATCGTGATTAATTTTCATCCGAGAATTACATTCTAAGGAAACTATTTTTTTCAGCTTGCTATTACTAGCGTGTATGAACGCATACACAAACGCCTATATCTACATATTTTGCGTTTTCATAAATTTATTACACGCAGAGAAACTTTTTCTAACATTTTGTTTACTTATTTATATTGTATAAGGTACACATTTTACCAAGTACGTCTGAAAATTATTTCCATTTTACTGGAAAATTGTTCCTCTATACATAAAAGCATAAAGGCTTATTCTGCTTATTTTATAAGGTATGACTCGCATATATTAGAAACACCGTTCAAAATACTATTACAATACTAAAATAGCAAAGTTGGTTGGATATATTTAAAATTCACGTGAACTTCTAAATTGCAAACCGTGAATTTTTAGAATTAAAAAAATCTTTATTTCTTCAATGTCTTTGCAAATCCAGTTATCAAAATGGTGAACGATGTTTTCTACTTCCATGCAAAAGAGTACAGTCCTGAAAAAATAAGAAAGAAAACAGGTTAACATATGTCTAGAATTTAAATAATTCACATTTTTTAATTTAAGGCAATTAATTAACAGATAACCTTTCTTTTCTTTGTGTGAACTATTTATGATTTCACATCTGCCTTAGTCGTTCAGCGCTGTGATATAAATAAATGCATTTGATAAAGTCTTAAAGATGAAGTATTAAGGCAGAAGCATCAACAAAATAATACTTTCCGAGAGTATGTTTGACTTGAAGTTACTCTAGCTAGAGAAGTAAACAGAGTGGCTGACTCAAACCAAAATCTACTCCTTTGGATAGTCTATAAGACTTCGTGTCTTCGTTCTTGCCGCACTCGGCTGGGCGTACTTAAGGCAGCGCAGTAATTAATATACTATTATTTTGCGGATTGATAACATACGAGATGTGTTATTTCATGTTGTTTGTTAAGCCTTTCGTGGGCATGAGAAGGTTTGGAATATCACCACTCCCACGTAGACGTCGTAGGAGGTCGCCGTCTGGAGGCCGGCGATGCTGCACTCCAGAACCGTCACGTTGCGGCACACTTGTTCTTCCTCTGTGAACGACTGCCTGTAGCAAACTGAGTACCCGCTGACGCACTTGGCGTTCTGCGACGGTTCGTTCCACTCGACGTCGACCGACGAGGCAGTCTTGCTCGCTACCTTCAACTGCATCACGCTCGAAGGAACTGGAAAAAAAAACCGATGCCCTTAAAGTACCCTCTTTACGTCAGTGATTACTACCGAATTATGTATTATCTAATAAGAGGATGTGCGCTTATTTAATTATCATGGGTTCCTAACCAATCATATTGTGAGCAGGTAATGCAAAGAAAATTGTGTCATCTGTTACACCCTTGTTTTTTTAATGCAGTGACTAAACTGCAATTAAATTTAAAAGACTACAATTAAAGTGGAACATTCTAGATAGTTTGTGGATTTCATTTTTTTTTTTTTTAATTGAATCGCCTAATTTGAATTAGAAATAGGCTTACACTTGTTGTTTCTTAAAACGTTTTTATGTTGACTCACCGAGACACGTAACTAATACGTTTGTAAAAAAATGTGACGTAACTTTTCTACTCAAGCATTAATGTGTACTTCACAGATAATGAATACTTGGCTGTTTCAACGGCAAAGTCAAGTGTATTTTTTTTTTACTAACACTGAAACGTAATCAAAATTTTCTGGAAAGAAAACTAATATTGTTATTAAATACCAATATGATAGGTTTTCGGCGTAAAATTATTTTTTAAAAAAGGGAATACCTTCGTTAATATTTTAATATTTCAAATTCGCCGACAGCGGCGAGCTTACGGTTGCTCTATAAACAAAATTCAAGAAGTAGGACTTAGAATCACGTTAGCTTTAGAAACACTATCTCTTAATGTTGTTTCGAGGTTTTGCTTCGTCCTAAGATTCAAGACACTGCAATTATTGAACCAAATTTCAATTTGGCACTGAATATAATTGAAGAGGCAAGAATACATGACTTCTAATAAGCGCCAGATGAGTTCTTCATTCCAACTGGTTTGTGAAATTCACGTGCAACGCTCCAAGTAGTTCTATTCTTTCGTAAGTATTTTGTTTTCATACATAATCACAACGTGTTAAACAAAAAACATTGAAGTATGTGTACAAATAATGTTTGGCTCAACCAACCAAATATTCCTATTTGTTTGTTCATAACCAGTTGAGTCGACGAAATATTTTCTTTTTGGGTGAGTGAGTGAGTGAGTGAGTGAGTGAGTCAAGAGATTTGGGTGGCTCTTAAAGGTGAGATCTCGAGAGCCGATGAGGGTGATTGAGGTGAGTATAGAATAGTGTCGGAACGAGAGGGTGGGGGAAACAGGAGATCCCCGAGAAAACCCGCAGACCAGCGACGTCGTCCAGCACGATTTCCACATGCGAAAATCCGGGAGTGACCCGGCCGGGTATTGAACCCGGTTCGTCTTGGTGGGAGGCAAGCAGGCTAACCTCTCAGCCACCGCGGACCCGTTTTGGGCACATGTGTTGGCCCACAAAGGAAATATATTTACTGATATGTATATTTTGTTACCTTAAAAAGTATACTAGTTTGTGTTTAGAATTAAATCAAAAATTTTTTCTTTGATCGAAAAAAAACCAGATGTTCGTTGGCTGAAATAAATCTTTCTCCAGTGAATGTGAATGGTGAAGGCAGTATTTTCTTTTTATGCTTTGNGTCAGGGAGTAACATTCTCTATTCATTCCATCCATAAATTCATGAAGCCCTTAAACATCCAAAAACTCTCATTGCCACATTCGATTTAAGAATGAAACGTTCAGCGAAATTTCTAAGGAAATAACCAGACACATTACTAAAGGAACGACTGTGAATAGCACTTTGAGTTCAATGAATTAGGTTTCACTGCTCAAGTGTACTGCACATTCGTTTTTCGGAGACAATTNGTGAATAGCACTTTGAGTTCAATGAATTAGGTTTCACTGCTCAAGTGTACTGCACATTCGTTTTTCGGAGACAATGAAATCTTGAATTCCGTCATGCTTGTCTCACAATTGTTTACTGCATCGCAACATTTAAAAAAAACGCTAAAGCCATACTGAACAGTGTCCCTAAATGAGTGCACACACATATTTATTTTATTTATTCTGTTTNGTGAATAGCACTTTGAGTTCAATGAATTAGGTTTCACTGCTCAAGTGTACTGCACATTCGTTTTTCGGAGACAATTAAATCTTGAATTCCGTCATGCTTGTCTCACAATTGTTTACTGCATCGCAACATTTAAAAAAAAACGCTAAAGCCATACTGAACAGTGTCCCTAAATGAGTGCACACACATATTTATTTTATTTATTCTGTTTGGCATTAAAATTAAAATCCATTAATTTTTATCGCGATAAATCAAAGTATAATTCATAACCTTGAGATGGTGCTGACGCTTAATATGGCTGGTAGTCTTAAAGTAGAAAAAAAAACACTCGTTATTGGCAAGCCTGAAGAGAGCATACTCGTGGAAGGATACAGTAGCGGTGTGCTAGAGCCAAGGGACAAAGAAACCGGAAAACACTCACAGACACTCGAGTAAAAAAAGTACGTAAACAATACATTGCTATTGTACAAGTGCTCACGTTTCATGCTATTCATAATTATAATAACATTTCATTCGCAGCAAAGTACCACTAGAAGAATATTTACTTTTCATAATGACGTCTAGTATCTAATAGCAACGATCATAGACGAAAACTGATAACATATATGGAAATAGAAAGCGTACATTTAGAATGTTGCCCATTGTTCTTTCCAGTCGACGAATTTATTCTTCGGCAATAAGATTTTTATTCAATAAAATTTCGAAATTGTTATTCTCTTTGTTTTTATTTTGCGTTGTATTGATAGGAAACCGACTATCGTTCCTGTCCCAAAGTAAGAGATTGAAACAAAGATTTTTATACACTTGCATTAGTACCATTAGGACCCAAGCTGACTACTTCCGCATGCAGAATAGAAGGTTCCAAACCAGTCAGTTTTACTTTTAACGAAGGACATTGAGTATTTCGCTCCAGTAAGTTGTCAGCCATCTTTCTGTCGGCCACACCGGACGGCTGATTCACGAAAGAAATATTTTCTTCTTAATCAGCTTCTACGCCGTGTAATGATCCTCCAGAGGTTTCTGTTCTGAGATCTACGTGGACGATGACGAGTCATACGCGTAAATCGTATTTGTCATATATTTACAGAGGGAATCAAAACTACGAGTTATGTGTGTCAAAGACATGTCACTCGACCTTCACTAACCGTTCAGTCAGCTAAACTACCTCGGTCTCCGAGATCGCTCTGCCATGGCAGTATACATGTGTGATTCGAGTGGTGTATAAAAAGGTAAGGCTAACTAAGTTACGAAGTCGTGCTGATTTTTTTCCTTGCCGCTGTTTATTATGATGCTACCATAATATTTTCGCGAAACGTCACTGCCCCTAAGCATATATATTAAATTTGTCAGGTTTTAAATCACGTAACCATACATCAGTATCACAGCGATCAGCACCAAAATGCCGGCAGCCACAGGTTGGGTTCTCTCTCGGTAGTCGAGCACTCTAAAGCTCAGTACGTTCTGTACATAACGGATTATCTGCTTAACTCTGTAATGAAACTGGTACAACTAGCACTACGGCTGCATGCGAACGCAACTCAAACTCCATCTAACCATTGTCGCGTTTCTTCCGCGATGAACGACACAGCAGTGCCAAACGAACCCGTCACCCAGACGCGGCCTACTCGCTCGAACGACCAGAGGAAAAGAAACGGAACTGAAACCACGACGTGCGGATGTATAGCCCGTCAACTTAGACACGAGGCAACCTAGTTACTACTACGTTTGTAGAGCGTCGAGCTGCGCGTGTGTTGCTGTGTGTACTCACAGTCGGTGGTCGCTCTGACGATGGTGTACTTGAGGCTGGACCCAGCATCTCCCATAGCAGCTACGTAGACGTCGTAGGAGGTCGCCGTCTGGAGGCCGGCGATGCTGCACTCCAGAACCGTCACGTTGCGGCACACTTTATCTTCCTCTGTGAACGACTGCCTGTAGCAAACTGAGTACCCGCTGACGCACTTGGCGTTCTGCGCTGGTTCGTTCCACTTAACGTCGACTGACGAGGCAGTCTTGCTCGCTACCTTCAACTGCGTCACGCTCGAAGGAACTGGAAAAAAAAACCGATGACCTTAAAGTACCCTCTTTACTTCAGTGATTACTACCGAATTATGTATTATCTAATAAGAGGATGAGGGCTTATTTAATTATCATGGGTTCCTAACCAAATCCTATTGTGAGCAGGAAATGCAAAGAAAATTTTGTCATCAGTTACACCCTTGTTTTTTTAATGCAGTCACTAAAAGGCAAATAAATTTAAAACGCTACAATTAAAGTGGAACGTCCTAGATCCTTTGTGGATTTCATTTTTTTTTTAAATTGAATCGTGTAATTTGAATTAGAAATAGGCTTACACTTGTTGTTTCTAAAAACGTTTTTATGTTGACTCACCGAGACACGTAACTAATACGTTTGTAAAAAAAAAATGTGACGCAACTTCTCTACTCAAGCATTAATGTGTACTTCACAGATAATGAATACTTGGCGGTTTCAACCGCAAAGGCAATTGATTTTTTGCATTTTACTAACACTGAAACGTAATCAAACTTTCCTGGAAAGAAAACTAATATTGTTATTAAATACCAATATGATAGGTTTCTGGTGTAAAATTGTTTTATAATAAAAAGAGAATACCTTCGTAAATTTTTTAATATTTCAAATTCGCCGACAGCGGCGAGCTTACGGTTGCTCTACACACAAAATTCAAGAAGTAGGATTTAGAATCACGTTAGCTTTAGAAACACTATCTCTTAATGTTGTTTCGAGGTTTTGATTCTTCCTAGGATTCAAGACACTGCAATTATTGAACCAAAGTTCAATTTGGCACTGAATATAATTGAAGAGGCAAGAATACATGACTTATAATAAGCGCCAGATGAGTTCTTAATTCCAACTGGTTTGTGAAATTCGCGTGTAACGCTCCAAGTAGTTCTATTCTTTCATAAGTATTTTGTTTTCATGCATAATCACCACGTGTTTAACAAAAAAACACTAAAGTCTGTGTACAAATTATGTTTGGCTCAACCAACCAAATATTCCGATTTGTTTGTTCATAACCAGTTGAGTCGACGAAATATTTTCTTTTTGGGTGAGTGAGTGAGTGAGTGAGTGAGTCAAGAGATTTGGGCGGCTCTTAAAGGTGAGATCTTGAGAGCCGATGAGGGTGATTGAGGTGAGTATAGAATAGTGCCGGAACGAGAGGGTGGGAGAAACAGGAGATCCCCGAGAAAACCCGCAGACCAGCGACGTCGTCCAGCACGATTTCCACATGCGAAAATCCGGGAGTGACCCGGCCGGGTATTGAACCCGGTTCGTCTTGGTGGGAGGCAAGCAGGCTAACCTCTCAGCCACCGCGGACCCGTTTTGGGCACGTGTGTTGGCCCACAAAGGAAATATATTTACTGATATGTATATTTTGTTACCTTAAATAGTATACTAGTTTGTGTTTAGAATTAAATCAACAATTTTTCCTTTGATCGAAAAAAAACAANAAAATTTTTTCTTTGATCGAAAAAAAACCAGATGTTCGTTGGCTGAAATAAATCTTTCTCCAGTGAATGTGAATGGTGAAGGCAGTATTTTCTTTTTATGCTTTGCGCTTGTTTGTGATGTAACAACGTTGCGACATGGAGACCTTTGTTCCAAAAGCACTGTTTTGCGTCACTTTGAAATGTTAGTATAAAATCTTTACTATTCTTGGTAACAGGAAAGACATACCAGAAAGATCATTGTATTTCTCACGCCTGGCAGATTTACGTGTCTTTCTATGACTGTTATGGGATAATGAACAATAGTGAGTATTCACTTCCCAATGGGATCGCTTACGACGTTGAATTATCACTTTCCTCATTGCCATGCTGCCGGAGGGCGTTGAAAACGCGGCTGGTCGTGATTGGTCGTGTTAAAATGTTTGTTTCCTTTTGAGCACAGCAGCTGATGGCGTCAGGTCTCAAGGGAAAGCGGCAATTAAATCTTCCCGCCCGTGCACATAGAAAATCAGTCCTCGGCGGTAGAGTTAACTACAGCCAATGTTACATGACATCGGCTGTCTTACTTTGGCGTGCTATAATGTTTCCACGTGACCTCATACGGAAGTTGGTACACCAGCTGCTAATAATAAAAATGGTGTGTGGGGAGTGCACCCAGGGCAAGGCGACGCCCTCCGAGTGACGGTCTTTCCAGCTGGGACCCGTAGGTGTCCGTCATCCACGGGCATGGCAGAAATGAAACCCTAAATTGGAGCGGTGCTGGAATGCAAGGGCGGGGAAAACGGGAGTCCCCCGAGAAAACCCGCCGGCAACCGGCATCGTCTAGCACGATTCCCACATGCGAAAATCCGGGAGTGAGCCCCGCCGGGGATCGAACCCGGATCGCCGTGGTGGAAGGCAAGCGCCCTGGCCACTACGCCTCCGCTGCCCCATACCAGGCTGCTAAAAAGGCTGACGCTTCGGCGATTACAAAGGTTTCGCCTTATTGCGCGCCGTCTCTGGGAACGCTAGAACTGGTTTCAAAACCACAATAAAAAATTTAACGCCTGGATATTTGCTGGGAAATTGCTTAGTTAAAAAATGCGTAATGAATAAACGTTATTTAAATTTTCAAGGTAAAAAAGTTTAAACGCAAAAGACGAACAATTCCCATAGAAGTCAATAATACAATCGATATTTTTTCCGGACGTATGTTTTTTGTTTGTAGACGTACTGGGGCAGTACTGCTATCGTAGCGTAAATGTGTTTGTTAAATTTCCGTGCGGACGCAAGTTGGGTGTGATGTAGGCTCAGAAGTTTTCAGTTCTCAGCACACAGCTGCTGGCATATGGGTGAACTAGTCAATACGGGCAATTTTTACTTCGGTTTAATTATAGCCTGTATAGTAACTATAGCGAACTGACAATCTCATCTACCTATATATAATTAGCTTTATTTGCGACCACAACGTAATGGTGGCGAAATCACACCGTGAACGCCAATTTTGTTTGGTTTTATCAAGCATTATTGAGTATAGAATTTCGTTATTGCCAATTACTGGATGACTGCTTGTTCAGATCGCACGCAATGCGAACACTGCAATTATCGGCCTACAATCTGACAATTTCCTGTTTTATACCAAAGTTATGATTGGCATTTTAATTTGTCTGTAGCACCATTGCTTGTCACCTTTATTTTGCACTTGCGTGAAAATTCTTAGAATGATGGAAGCTGGAAATCACTTCTTAACTAAATAAGAAATTTCTTATACCGACATGTATTCTTACAGTTTAACTCTAATTTCCGCAGGACTTGAATATCCTTGTGACATCTTCCTCTCCAGTTGCCCTAGCAACGCCAATTTTCCTTCGCAGAAGTCGTGCCACGGAGCTCATGACACCCATAAGCAACAAACTCTGTGCAGCGACGTTGCCTTGTGTACCTCTCTGCTCATCGTTGCACAGCAATAAGAAACACCAGAATAATCACAAAAAGGTATAACATATTTCGAAAACAAATTATTAAATGACTCTACCAGCTTTAAGATAATGCCAATTTCGACAAACGGCGCCCTCGTCTTTGTTTTTCATAGAATCAACAGACACTATTTGGTGTTCTCCAGCCAAAATAAAGACACGATTATCATCAAAGAAAATACATTTGATAATCTCCTAATCTAGAGAGAAAAACAATATTGCAGTAGAACGACTCTGGTGCAGAATATAGCGGTATAACTACCAGCTGAAATCCCATCAATAAAATGCATGATAATGTAGATATATATCTTTCAAATTAATAATCGTCTTTATCTCGTTTCATGCGTCTAGGTTAATCAGGGACTTAACTTATATTGCCAGCAGTTCGGATCTCACATATTACTAGTCGAATGCGAGTCAGACATACTACTGTAACATCAAACATTGTTACCTTCTAGAGAAAGCTCGTAACTCAATTTCTTTTTTGTTTGTACGCAATCCAAGAAATGAACTGATTGACTACAAAATCTCGGATTAACAGAAATTTTTACAATAATTAATCTACAAACAGAAAGGTAAAACCTCCTAAATTTAAAGCAGTGAAAAACTCTTAGAACCACTACTTATGTTTAATGCAAATTTATACTAACGTCATCTGACTTAAATAGAATAATTTATAAATTATGAATAACTTTTTAATGAATCATATAATTAGAAATAAGTGTTAAGTAAAACGTCCTGTAAAATAACATTTTTTTAAGTTAGAATGTTTTCTCTTGAGTGTAACTAAATGCTCCGTGAAGACAGATGTAAATCGCTGTTAGTGAGAACGTAGTTCGATTTATCACAGACATATTGCATATGAGGTTTTCCCTAACAGATACGCAAAGTCGCTGTGCAAAGCACGGGTGTCTTACCCACGATATGGCCGCATACAGTCACAATAGAGGATACTCTGTAAACTCCACCACACACAACTCATGACATGGGTGCATAAAATGCGAAAGAAAAAAACAGGCCACTGAACTGGCAGGCATTATCCAGGAAATTGGAAGCTAACTCTTCGCTTGTTCCCCAAGAAAACCATCCAAATGTCATCGCAGAAGGAAGAGAAATAAATCACTGCCCAAGTGTACGACGATGTTGAAACAAAGGTACATTACAAGGAAATAGTCTTGGATTGTTGACCCAAAGGAAATTATGAAAAAATTTGGAAAGAGAAAGTGACTAAGTCCGTAACGACTGGAGATGGGCTCCAGAAGAACCCGCAAGAGATGACTGTTGTAATCTGCTGCAAATTGCACCAAAAATGAGGAATCTGAGGAACCCTCCAGGAAATTATGCATTGTTCGTGTAGTTCTTCGAGAGAACATGGAACGAATTTCAACATAGATTATCTGTCTCAATTAGTAATGAGTAGTCTTTATCATGGTGAAAACACAACTATTCAAAAGTGTTGATTTCCATGTTTAAAAAAATGGCACCATTTTAACTGTGAAACTTGTTATCTCTTGACGTATGTTTATCTAAGCTTTGTAAATAAAATTACTTAAATTATCATTATTGTGAAATACTAAGATTTGTTTTTATCCAATATCACTTTGTAACTATATTTTGCTTCCAGCAATGTGCGAAGTGTAGAAAACAATCAATTTGAGGCTGACTTACTTAAAGCCCAAGGGACACTTAACGGCGAAAATTATTGACTGCGTAAGGAACTAATTCCAGTTGGATTTACATGATATATTGCATAGTATAATACAATACTTAAGTAAAAAGTTCAATATTTTAGTATTTCATAATATTATGATTATGTCTGGTACCGTACGTTTCATTCAAGCTTAATAATAATTACCTAATAAATCTTGTATACTGACGTCCTACAGTCGTATGGAAATCGTATATGCTACCTCCACAGTAGAATTTTCGGAAAGAAACCAGGAAAGGAGAGATGCAAATTTTTGTATGTGCTGCTTCGTACATCCTGCCAGTGGATAATTACAATAACCACCACTGGCTGTTTGATTTTTTCATAAATTTTAGAGGAACATACTTTTATTTTTCGTAACATGTGTTACACTGCTAACAGGCCTGGGGCATTATGCCCAGAGTAGAAAATGGGTTACTAGTAAAAGGTATATTATTAGACATATAAATCTAAGTCTTGAATACATAAAGGCAGTTCTTCTGCGATAGCACTGGCACATATTGTTATGTTTATTCGTTTTGGTTACTGGTTAGTCTCTCCAAACGACGAATCACATACAGTATTGGTTAGGTGCAAAATAGCGTTTGTTTTTCCAATGACAATATACAACTAGCCCACAGCCACGTCTGAGGGACGTGACTAAAATTCACTTAAAAAGGGGGCTCTACTCAAGATCTCTACACCAAAAAGAGCAATTTGACTCACCACTGTTTTAAAACACTTTGAATCGATTCGATGAGGCCCACTCCGCCTGGAAGGCCACGCGTCGACGGCGTCGATCGTCGCCGGCGGCCGCGCCTCGGCAGCCGACGTCCGCAGGATTCTTGCAGCAATGGCGACCCCCAACCTTGTTGTCTCAGCGTCTTGCACTACTTGCTGGGTAACCATCATGATGATACCCCAGGATCCTCCTAGTCTGCAGTGGAAGAACTTCTAACATATGTAGAAGTTCGTCTGTTATGAGGTTGACATACTTTTGGGGATCCAGTGTTCATTCTAGTTTGGCCGCGTGTCCACTTCCGCTTCCGTGGCTGACCAGCTCTCCCTCGGCGTCGTCATGCCTGTCGGTATCCTTGACGGCCACAGCAACACCCTCCTGGTAAAACTGGCAGTCATCCTCAACCGCCGTGGTGCGGGGAACGGACTTGCAAGTGCGGCAGCGGCGGCCAGTAGTTGTGGACTGGATCACAGAGGCTGCCGATGGACCCGTTGGATGCGTCGAATGACGGCCCTTTCCTGGCGGGGAACTTATTTCATGCCAAGGCGGTTGCCCCGGAAGTATGTTGTAGGGGTATGATAATGTCCTTAACTGCCCCTTTCAGTTATTAATCAGACTGCAGATTCGCAGTTATTTCTGGGAATGTGAAGCCTTGCTATTTACATTATGTGATCCCTCTTCCATGATAATTTTGTCTGTTTAACAATTTTACATTTTAAAATATAATATCTTGTATTTGTGAGTGACTCTTGTAGGCCTTATACATAATATAATGTGGTTGTATTCTTAAAGACTGTGAAATATTTACTTACATATTTAATTTTGTCATTTATTCATATGCCCCTTTATGACTTTGGACTTTAATTGGTAATATTACTAAATTACAATATTTCAAGTAATTCCTAAGGATATAAACACAATATTTTAACTTAAGTGTATTTATCACTAGTTTGTACTCTGAACCAGCCCAGGTCTTCATATCTTGGTGGGAATTTGGGATGAAAACAGTGGCTGCGAACTATACCCCAATTTAAATAATGAAATCAAGTCAAGACACTTCATCATCTAATTTCCTCTGGCATTTCTTCTTCTTCGATCATGATGGATTCTGGCCGTATATATTTTCCGAATTCTCCATCTTTCGCATAATCATCACAATCATCTTCCCAGTTATAAATTTCTGCATCGTCTTCATCCTCATTACCTAACGCGCCTACGATGCGGCCACCTGCACTGCATTGAAGTATATGCGACAAGGTTTTTTCAAGTCCGCAAAACGGGACTGTGACATGAACGCACCTGATCCCTTAATCCGTTCAGAGAGGCACAGCACACATGTAAGAGGTCTGGGGCAACATTCGCCTGCGCCGAAAAACTCGCTGACCATCTCATAACATGCACATGCCAGATCAGACAGGGTGCTTCGACCCACTGCAAAGTTCTGCTATGAGTATTTGGCTCGCTTTTGCGATGCACGTCGCCACGAACATGGCTGCTGGGCGAACCCCGATGCCAAGAATCTCGAGTGCTTGAACTGCGGAGTGAGGGGGGGAGGCAATCCACACATGCTTACAATCTGTACGCACACAGTGCCAAGTGTAATGGCACAACCGCCCCACCACCAGCAAAATGAGGCTCGCATGGCTGTGGCATCAAACTCCCAGCTGGGGTCATCTAATGCACCACAAGCCCGCTCACAACGCACTAGTTGTCCACGGATAGTTGCTGGTGCCGGGGCATGCAATGGCAATGGATTTCTGGAAGCAACAAGAAGCTTTCAGGGAAACTTAAGAACTTATGTTGCTGTGAACACAAGTGCATTGGCGAAAGTTATATGTACATAGTTGGGCTCCATGCGGCAAAATCTCATAAATCAGTTAATCACAAAGATCAATGCCCATGGTTCCAACGAGTTCAATCTTTGGCTTGATTGTGAGTATCGGATCCCCGAGCCTCACGACGATGAAATGAACCAGAGAGCCTTCAAGTCGACGATTACGCCATTATATAATATCTCTCTGACGTTGATGAAGATGTCGACTCCAACATAAACAAGATCTGTCGGGAGGCTGAAGAGAACCAGGGGAAGGGAATTGGATGGACTCTCACCGCTGTGAACAGGCTCCAACTGCACGTTAGCAAATGGGACCTGCTGAAAGCTTCATCATTGATAGATTTACCTACCTCTATCAAGGCGAAAAAGGCATTCATTAACCCACTGAATAGGAACGCTAATGAATGCTTCAACTGGGCCATTTTTACCAGATTTGTGGAAGGTGAGCACTCCGAGCGCATGAACCCATTCTACCACGAGCTGGAGGGGAAATTTAATTTTGATGGTCTCACCTTCCCAGCGCTACTGAAACAGATCGGTATTTTTTAAATATGCAACCCTGGTATGTCAATGAACGTATATGCCTTGGTCGAAGGACTAAAAGTCATACTAGTACGTGTAGCCAGAGCGGAACAGGCTCAGCATGTCAACGTGCTGCTCGTGATCGATGACACAAACAACCACTATACTTATGTTACGGACTTGTGCCGTCTCGTCCATTCCCAGGTTACTGCACACAATGATAGTATTTATATTTGCAACCACTGCTTCACACACTATGATGATCAACCGCGTGTATCGGGGCTGACGGGTCTTCAGTGTCTCATGTAGCATAAGCAGTACTGCAACTCACTTGCGGCAGCACATGTGGAAATGCCCAAGGCCGCACCAGTTGGAAGACCAAGCATCCTGAAGTTGAAAAACTACCACAATGCAGACAAGTTACCCATCGTGGTATACGCAGATTTCGAGGCTTTACTCAAGCCGATCCATACCTGTGCTTCGAACCCGGTCCATGCATACACTCATGAATATCAGCTGCATGAGGCATACAGTTTCTGCCTGTATGTACATGTGGATAACGATCAGATACCAGCACACCTCACTTTTCCACTGCTGACCGAACCGGTTATATATGTAAGGGAAGATGCGGGCAAGCACTTTACAGAGACAATTGTGGCTATAGGAAAACAGGTGAAGGACATATATGAAACTTCTATAACTATATGTCCACTGACGGCAACCCAAAAGGTAATTTAGTACCAGGCAAGAGACTCTATGCACTGCAATACGACGTTTACAGAGGCGAATTACAAAGTCAAAGACCATGACCATTTTACAGGACAATACATTGGATTGGCATGTAATCAGTGCAACAATCTACTTCGGCGACCGAAGAAGCTGGTTGAATTTTTGCATAATCTGTCCTACGAAAATAATTTTATTCTTAAAGAGCGGGCATACGATACTTAGGAGATCTTCATTATCCCACATAGCAAAGAGAAAATGATTACGTTTTCCAAACAGCTGGGTGACTGAATTACCATTCAGTTCGTCGATACGTATTGCTTCATGGCTGCAAGTCTTACTTCGCTGGCTCAGAACATTCCTGCAGACAAGTTCGTAAGTACGAGAAAATGTTTCAGCCCCGATAAGGTCCTATTGGTGATATGCAAGATAGTGTATTCTAACAACTGCATTACCGATCTTGCCACACTGGTAGAGCCACAGCTTCCGTCTCAACAGTCATTTTACAACCACCTCAACAGCAACAATCAACAATATCTCCAACGATTACTATGCCAATGCCCAAGCGGTATGGGACAAATTCCGCTGCGAGTCACTCGAGATGTACAGCCGAATATATTTAATGGTTGATGTATTCCTTTTAGCAGACATCTTCACGAATTTCTGGCACCTGTGCTTGGAAACGTATCAGTTTGACTGTGCCTGCTATGTGAGCCTCCCTGGATTCTCGTTCGATGCCATGCTGCATATGACAAAGGTGGAACTCNGTTTGACTGTGCCTGCTATGTGAGCCTCCCTGGATTCTCGTTCGATGCCATGCTGCATATGACAAAGGTGGAACTCTAGCTGCTGGGGGACTGTGACATGTATCTGTTCGTTGAGTCAGTGTCTCAGAGACGGTGTTTCACAGTGTATGCTGCGATACATCGAATGTCAGCACGATACTAGCAATCTAGACACATATCCACAATACTTCGATGCAAACAACCNATGCTGCGATACATCGAATGTCAGCACGATACTAGCAATCTAGACACATATCCACAATACTTCGATGCAAACAACCTCTATGGATGGGCGATAAGTCTGCCATTACCGCTATGTAATTTCAGGTTNTAAGTCTGCCATTACCGCTATGTAATTTCAGGTTGAGTAAAACCAACATCGACATCATGTCCATTCCTGATGATAGCGATATTGACTATATCCTAGAGGTTGACATTGCGTAACCTGCAGCCNTTGAGTAAAACCAACATCGACATCATGTCCATTCCTGATGATAGCGATATTGACTATATCCTAGAGGTTGACATTGTGTATCCTGCAGATCNGCGATATTGACTATATCCTAGAGGTTGACATTGCGTAACCTGCAGCCATGCATCAACACCACAAGGATCTGACCTTCCTCCCCTTGAACCAGTGTCCCCCAGGCTCTAAGCGAAATAAGTTCATTACAATACTCGATTATAAGGAACATTACATCATATGTTACAGGACTCTGAAGCAAGCATTATCCCACGACTCCAGATAACGAAGATTCATTGTGTCCTCGAATTCATGTAGTCGCCATGGTTGAAATCCTACATTTATCTGAATACGATTTCGAGCGTGATTTCTTTAAGCATAACAGTAACTCTGTGTTTGGCATGCTAATTGAGAACAAAAGGAAGCCACGAAGGATGGAACTGGTGTTCTGTGAGACAATGCTGAGGAAACTCGTAGCGAACCCAGTGTACAAATACAGAAACCATTTACCACAAGAAGTTTGCCCTGATAAGACTAGAGGAGACTATTTTATTTGATATACCTATATATGCTGGGTTCTCCATCCCCAGCCTCTCAAAAAATTGTATTGCAACAATGTAAGGGCAAAAAAGTTAATAGTGCCAAGAACGTGCAGAAATGCGTTCTTAAAAACAAGATTCTCTTTGAAGATTATAAGCATGTCCTGCACCAGCTATGTACGATGCGGGTCAATGTATATGCCATTTGTTCTCACCAACATGTTCTCTAAAGTAAATGTATTAATAAGATGGCTCTGTAATGGAAGGACGAAGCATACTGGATGATGGAATACATACTGTGCCATATGGATATATTGACTGAATTACGAGTATTTATTATTAATATGAAATTGCTTCCACTCCCACCCTTTTCCACACAAATGTTTTACATTTTTGCATGGAATGACCAAGACTTGGAGTTGAATGTGAATGCGTTTTGAGTTGTTCCATCAGTAGCACACTATAGCTCATGCAAGAGGTATTTATTATCTTGTGTGTGTTGTTGCTGATGGTGACTGGTAGCCTACTGTAGCTCTTGCAAGATGCGTTATTTTTTGTCAGGTGTGTTGCCGATATGCTCTGCCAAGATCCCATTTTTTTTTTGTTTTCTTCGATATGGCAGGATACGTAGGTTAGGGCTTTGGGTTAAGCTGCCTATGTGTATAATGTTCAATTTTTTTCAACAGCACACTGTAGCTCGTGCAAGAGTCATATTCATCTTGTCAGGTGTGTTGTTGCTGATGGCTGGTGGTACACTATAGCTCGTGGAGGAGATATTTCTATCCGGTCAGGTGTGTCACCGATATGACCTGGGAGGAGCCTGTTGTTTGGTTTTATTCTATGCGGCCTACTGTTTCACACCTCACAATATCTCATGTGTACTTGAGTACAGGATTTTCCATCTATGTTGGGTCTCCGACCTGGGGTTCATAGCCACTTCCCAGGCAACGCAACGCTTATCCTAGTGGGTGTTGTGGGTGGAAAATGGCATTCGTACCTCATTCACGCACTGCGGTACCTGGTGGTCGAATCGTACTTGCTTTTCCACTTAATTTACGCTGTCTCTTCATCTGACTTTCTACTAGACCCTTGTTCTGTAGCTGTCGTCTTTCAGTGCGTTTCTGTGTCCGCTTTGATTTTGGTTTTTAAGTGGGAAGTTTCATTTTCCTGCGTCTCGTAAACCGCCTGTACACTATGCTTGCGGCAAAACTGTTGGTTTTTTTTTATGTAAACATGCAGAATGTTTGCATATAGAACATTTAATGGTGTTGTTTTGCTGACATAGTGTATTGCCATAGGTACCAAGCCGGGGGAGCCGTGCACATGGTTATGCCATGTGGACCGTAAAGTGTGAGGGCAAGACAGCAGTGAACAGCGGAAATCTCCATCCTTCTGCAGCAGCCACGACAACGAATCAAATGTACCAAAGTTTACATATTTATAATTTTGTGTATAATTATATATAAAGTTTATAAAAAGTCATGACCCATCCAAATTTTTTCCCGAATGCCGGGATGGTAAAAACTCTATACGTATTCGCAATTAAACATTATTGTTTACTAGATGTCACAGTAATCTTGTGGTTATGACGCTCGCCTGTTAATGCAAGGAGTGCCGGAACGATCCCGCACAACTGCAGCATTTTTTCAGTTCCGAAACAGCAACGAACTAAAAAAATTCCAGCACTCCTAGCGGCCACAGTTTGAACTAAACTCCCCGATGCTAGCGCTCCCTTGCAGGCCATGTAATTACCAAAACACGAAATGGTCACGGCCCTCCTAGCTGCGAACGGTAAAACTTAGCACACTCTGGTGGCGGGGAAGGGAATTAGAGATGGCCGCCTACCGCAGACGACTGGTGGCAGGTGAGGGGAATTAAACTTTTTGGACATAAAAAGCGATAGAAAAGGGGTGGGAGACAAAAAGGCAAGAGAGAAAATAGGAGACCAGAAGGAATATGAGAAAGCCAAGGGATATAGCGGGCGAGAGAGAATGGAGGTGGGAGAGAGAGACAGAAGGGAGTGAGAGAGCATGAAAAAAATTGGAATATCAGAGCATGAAGAGGCAAGGTGGAATGATAGAGCAGAAGGTTGGGAATAGGGAAAAATGGGAAATGAAAAAAAGAGAAAAACAAGATGGCTGCTGCTGACGAGGATTGACAGAGCATGAAGTGTCGGCATAATGTCATCTAAGATGGCCACTGTGTCAACCCGGCACCCTGCTAAGACGCCAGTTGTCTCAGCTTTCCATAATTTAATTCTACTCTTGAATTCGTTTGAAAATATGTCACAATGTCAATTTTTTTTTACTATAAGGATCTAATAACGAAGAAATGTAACGAATGTTGTAATGTATTTTCACCTCTTTTTTTAATTCAAATTTTATTTATCACAGATGTTTCTTACACAATGAAATTTAATGCCTATTGAGTCCTTAATAGTATGTGATATATTCACTTATAATATAATTAATTCTCAGACAGCTTCTTTCTAAATTAATTACCTTCATAATCTTATTGCGCTTACAGGAATTGTTTATTTTCAAGTTTCGTGGCGTAAGGAACGACCATTTTTGTCATGCACATTCTGATTGGCTCAGATCGTCAAACATCAAAAACATTTCAGAACCGGTCCAATAGCCAAATGGTTTATGTAAACTGGAGCAATCCTACTTTTTCAGACAAATATGGCGGTGTTTATGACGTTTCGGTGACGTCACAACTGTGAAACTCTATTTGACCAAACTTATTTGGAAGCAGTTTAAAGGATAAATTAGACAGTGGGGCAGAAGTTTTAAGGCACAGAATTCCTTATTCCAAATCACTACCAACTTTACTCGGGAGTATGCCAGAGAGGCTGTGCGTTGAAATACATGCAGTAAAGGACACGTATTTTTTCCCCCCAAAAGCTGGCTTTAAGCTTTCTACAGTTCAAAGGCTGAGGTACGGTTTATTCTACCCAAGATTGATACAAAGCAAGATTTCTTATGGGAGAGTTTGGCATAGGGAAATTTTCCGCCGCAAGGATCCTAACATTTTATCCTATTAACCAAAAGCATTCTGATTAATAGTAACAACAACACTATTAACAATAATAGGGGCAAAACCAGTTGAAGAGCCATATATCATCATAAGTCAAATATTAACATTTATTTATTTCTCATACTTCTTATTTGATAATAAAATTAAAATATGTTGAGACAAAATAATAAAATAAATAATATGTTTTATAGAAACATATATTTTGGAAATTTAAAAAAGAACATTAAACTTATATTAACTTAACTATACTTAAATTAATTCAATAAATAAATATTGAAATAATAATTAACTTATTTCCAATAAAAAAATTTAATAATTTAAAGATAAAGGTAAATAACACTTCCAAGCAAGATATATTAACTTATCATAACGAATCCGGGGTAAAGTACCACGAATCCAAACAAACAAAAAATAGATAAAAACCCCTTTTAATAAAAATATTATAGAAAATAAATCACAACCAAAAAAAAAGATACATAATAACAATCTCATAAATAAAATTATTGAATATTATCTAAAAAAAATTTTAATTAATCCACCCCTTCTATATTTAACATTAAAACCTGAAACTAACTCAAACTCACCTTCAGCAAAATCAAATGGTGTACGATTAGTATCAGTGTAAAACAGCTTAAAAGTGACTTGTTTGGAAGTCACTTTTAATCTGGCGGTATATTGAGAAATTCTGTTTATTTGAATGTAAAAGTTTGTGATTGGTACGAATTATGGTTATTACTTGCCCCTGCCAACATGTTAAGTTTATGGCTTTATTTCGTAACTATCATTCACGCCCACCAATTGTGTCTTCAAGAAAAACCAGTCAACACACACATGTGTTTGACAGTGAACATTCATACGCAAGCTTATTTCAAGGGAAAAGCGTTACGAATTTAATTGCGAAATCAATATAGCCGTGGCCAAAAGTAACTTTTTACTTTTCGCTTTACCTTAGGGCTTGGCTTCGCCTCTTTAGCAGGAATTCTTCGTTTTCGTGTCATAATTCCAGTTTCAGACGTATAATTGGAAATGTTTGGTTATAGAAAATTTGCAATTTACTAGTTGTTTAATACTTTCGTATCTAATTTGCAATGTGTGTTATTTCCTGCTTGCAAAAAGGCATAAACTGTTTGACTAAATATAAAAATGTTCTCCGCTTTTTACTTACAACTAACACATAAAACACAATTAAAATTCAGGACAAAAATATTTAACAACTCCTAAATTTCATATTTTCTATTATCGCGCATTGTCAGTACTTACTATAAATAGGAAATTATGACGTAAAAACGAAGAATTTCCCTAATAGAGGTGTGGCCACGCCTTAAGAAAACTGCACAGGGAAGCCCTAAAAACAATATTAATTATTACACTATTTGTTTTTCGACTACGTTGTATTATTTAATTAAAGTGATAATGTAAACCAACGTTTTGCTAAATCGACTTTACGATCAAATATCAAATTACATATGAACGTATTTCTTTACATTTCCACTCTAGTGTTAAGAACACAGGTTCCTCTTTAAGTAGGTTGTAACGCAATACACGTAGAAAATTTTTACTCTAATTACAATTAGTATATGAAAATAGTAATTATCCTATTTACTTCCATGCCAAACGAAAAAAAAAAAACAGGTACAGACGCGACACTGGTGCACTCTGATGGCGACAAATTTTAGCTTCCAACTAAAAGCATTGACCTTCCCAACCTCAGTAGAATCATGGACTAAAGATGAGGTAGAACGATCTCGCTGGCTGCGCACAACCAATCTCCGTGTCCCTACATTGAACTGCTTTTCTGCCAGTACGGCTAGCAAAAACGGCGTGTATTGGATTTTAGGTTAGAACACTGTTAAGTAAGCAAGTGCTTTGGAATGTTTGGATACTTTCTCTAACCAATTTGGAATGTAGTAAGGTCAAATTAAAATTTGTGAAAGTATTTTTTAAATGCAAATGTAATATACGTGGACATTCAAAAATAATGGGACAAACATTGAGGGGTCGTAGACCTCACTAAAACAAACATTTATTCTTTAGGAATATATGGGCGGAAGTGACGCGTTGAGGCACAAACACAAAAACATAAAACATTAACGGAAACATACAATGTTCATTAGCAGCATACGTAACGAGTGATTCCGTACAGAAAATGTTAAAACAGTTGCTGGAAATGCATCCACCAACAGTCACGCATGCTTGGCGACCTCTACATATGGCGTGATTGGCTGGCAATGGTGGCGATAGTTGAGGGCAGTCAAACGGTGCGCCAGTGACCTGCTGCATCAGCATCAGCATCAGCATCACTCCACCGACGCTACCAAGCTTGCATTACGTCGGTGGTAGCAATTTTAAGCAATTATTATAAACATTGCTGTAAAAAGGCATTTAGCGGCGACGTTGTAAATAAACAATGTGTTGCATTTCATGTGTTAGTTTTGGGTTTGTGCCTCAACGTGTCACTTCCGCCCATATATTCCTATACAATAATTGTTTGTTTTAGTGATCTCTACCACCCCTCAATGTTTGTCCCATGATTTTAGAATCAGCCTGTATAACCAAACGCGTGCATCAACGTTGGCCATGTGACTTACAAAGTTGTGTTTCTTTGGGGTAGGTCAATGTACAATTGAGTTGATATATTTAGGCTGCCCTTAACAACGAGTTCATGAGAGTCAAAGGTGAGAAAGAAGCAGCACCGGAACCAAGGGTGTGGGAGAAACGGGAAATCCCTGAGAAAACCCACTGACTAGCGGCATCGTCCGGCACGATTCCCATTTGCAAAAATCCGGGAGAGACCCGGCCAGGGAGTGAACCTGGTTCGCCTTTGTGGGAGGCGAGTAGTCTAACCGCTTAACCACCGTGGCCCCGTATTTTGGGTATATGCGCATAGGACGAATAAGAGGTCTACATCATCTTTAGTCTATGTGTAGAATAAACGTTATAGGCTTGTCACGGTAAAGTGAGCACATTTGAAAGCTTCCTCATCTGGAATAAAATTCAATAAGTATATTTTATTTTAAACTTAGACGTTAAATTTAAAGTCCAATGGAATCTGTGCACTGAGTTTATTACTTACATGGAAATATCTGTTTTAAAAGCTGTTAAGGGAATAAAAAATAACTGAAATAAAAAGTAACTAGGGCCTCGGTAGTGGTCGCTTCACTGTGGACAGCCTACAGCTGACGTACCTCCAATGTCGACTCGCGTGGTCGCCGTCTCGAACATCTGGCCGTCGGAGGACACGGGCGTGACGGACAGGCTGACGACGGAGCAGGGGGTGAGGCCAGGCAGCTCGGCGCTGTTCTGGTCACCGACCTCAGTGCACTTGGCGGAGCCGGGGCCCGACGTCAGCTCGACGCCGCACGCCGAGTAGGCGCTGACGCAGGACCGCTGTTCCGGCGGCTGCCACGTCGCCAGCACCGACCCCTCGCCGCTCTGAGTCGCCTCCAGCATCCGCACAGGACCAGGGTCTGCAACAAGCGGGCGACGTGCCGCAGCTGAACGCTAGGAGACTAAGGAACTCACGTCGTTGTCCCGACAGCACGTTTAAACACCCGACATGTGCTGCAGCGGAAGGAGCGGAGAGCGGAGATTGTTTGGGTTTTCTTACGGGAGTTGGCCACGATACAATTACGTTGGATTTACATCTCTCCTTTTCCCCCACAACAAAAATAGAGTAAACCCAAAATAAATGAATAAAGACTTATGACACCTCCTTATTTTTAATATAATAACAAGATTAGAAAGCTAATTAAAACCTTACCCAAAACAGTAATCTTAAAAGCCATAGACTCTGGTTTTTATACTTTACTTGCAATTGAACATAATAACTTTAATCCTCATTTAACTTTAAATTTAATAATAACAGAAGCCTGTGTTTGATAGGAATGGCATAACAAATAGAATAGTTTAGAATAAAAAAATATAAATAAAAAAACATCTGTACCACATCCTGTTCGACATGAAGACGTTATCAGTGACTACTTTTTCCTCAGATAAAATATTTTATAGTTTTCGCGTGGTTTTTTGCAAAAAGACATGTCCATACCATAATTTTACTTTTTCACAAATGTACAAACAATGAAAACTATCTTACGTACAGAAATATGATAACGCACACTAAAAGAAGATGCCTAGAGCTACTTCAAGACTCTACAATAATGTACAAGGCAATGTTTTTGCAATTATAAAAAAATTGCTGAACATAGGGAAATTCTTGCACATTTCTAATTTTTGGCTGACCCTAAATATTTAGAAAATAACTTTCGATGAACGTGCCAAAAAACGGATTAAGACAATATCTCTCAGATGTCCTTTTTAAATTTGCTGCAAATAGTTTGGTTTATTTTTACAAAAATTAATAAAAATAAATTCATGACATTCTTCTTTTAATGAAAATGTTATCGTTTTCCCATATTGAAAGACTGCATAAGCTCATTTGGCAATAAATAAATTAAATTAAATTAATCAAACAAGAACATTATAGTTATTGCAATGTTGGAATGTACATAGTAACTTTAATGCATACAGGTATTTTGTGCACATCCATTTTAGTCACAAGAATTTTCATTTTTAAAATTGAGATTTTTCTAAATAGTGTGAAGCTAACATGAACATATAATAGCCTGGTGTCATAAATATAATTGAGGCTTTTAAGGAACTTGGTCACTATTTCGCTCTATTCAGCACATCAGTATTATACATACATTCGTCACACATATCGCAGAGCGTGAACAAACGAACATTGAACGCCAGCCAGTTACGCATAACTTTAACAATTTCATCCATACAAAAAATTACTTTCGAAACACCCATCTGTTACTTAATCAACACCGTGAAATGAGGGTCAAAGGTGTAAATGTTTCATAGCTGGTAACAACGACCAATCTGGCATCTCNCTTAATCAACACCGTGAAATGAGGGTCAAAGGTGTAAATGTTTCATAGCTGGTAACAACGACCAATCTGGCATCTCTGTCCCTATATAAAGAGTCCAGATGGATACAGAAATGTGGATCCTACAATCATATTTTTCTGAAGAATTTACAANTCTGTCCCTATATAAAGAGTCCAGATGGATACAGAAATGTGGATCCTACAATCATATTTTTCTGAAGAATTTACAACTATGATTCGACTAATTATTTTGCTGTTGGTTTTTATTACTTAAGTTAACTGATGAAACAATTCATTTCAAGAGATTATTTTTCGATGTGTGACCGTATCTGCCCAAGTAGAGATTTTCATTAAACTGGATAACTGTTAGCTTTATCAACAGTGGCCGAATTAGGCTTTACATGGAGATTAAGATTAAATAGCAGAATGGGTGCTACCGTTTGTCAAAATGTAGCCGTTTTGAGGTATTATTTAAGAGTTTTTTTAATTCATCCACTTATTCCTTTCCTCTATAAGGGAAATAATATATTTTTCGCTTATTTCTGATTTCAAGCTGCACAGAGCAAATGTGTGTTAAGCTTGTTTGAAAAATTTTTGTTTTCTCTAATAATTCACAATAAATAAAACAATAAAAATTGGTTACCGGGTTAGTTGTGTAATCGATTATTCAGAACCGATTAATCGGTGACATTAATAGCATCGTTTTGGTTTGACCAGGGCTGCAGTAATATAGTCAGCCAGAGCAATCGTCTCCTACCAAGGGGAACCGGGAACGATTCCTGGTTGGGGTCGCTCCCGGATTTTCGCACGTGAGAATCGTGCCGGACTATGCCGCTGGTAGATGGGTTTTCTCGGGGATATCCAGTTTCCCCGACCCCTTGCATTCCGTGTGCTGCTCCATACTCACCTCGCTTTACCCTCATCGGCTCTCAGGATCCCAATGTTAAGAGCCGGCTAAAACTCTTCACTCCGATTCACACGATAAGTCGATAAGTAACAAATCGATTGTATTGTTTCCGTAGTAGCTGCAGGTGAAAGGTGAGAGAACGTACCCTGCGTGGCGGTGCGCACGTCGAGGCTCGCGTTCGGCGACAGCGAGCCGTCCTGCGCTCGCGATGTGACGACGACGGTGTAGTCGACACAGGGCTGGAGGTCGCCGAAGCTGTACGAGGTGGTCGACTGAGGGACGTCGCCTGCCTGCAGCTCGCAGGAGCCGGCAGCCGCGCACAAGTACACCTGGTACGTGGAGACGCAGGAGGCGCTGTCTGCCGGCAGCGACCACGTCGCTGTGAACAGACTCGGCCCCACCTCCTCCGACGCCAGCTCCACCACGCTCTGCGGGACTGGAACACACAGTGGAGTTGAACGGCTCTTAACAACGAGGTCTTGAGACCCGACGAGGGTGGAATGAAGGTAGAATGGAGCAGCGTTGGAATTAAAGTGCGGGGAAAACGGCAGATCCCCAAGTATACCCNGAGGGTGGAATGAAGGTAGAATGGAGCAGCGTTGGAATTAAAGTGCGGGGAAAACGGCAGATCCCCAAGTATACCCGTCGACCAGCGACATCGTCCGGCACGATTCCCACTTGCGGAAAATTCGGAGTTACCCGGCCGAGGATTGAACCCGATTCGCCTTGGTTGGAGGCGAGCAGTCTAACCGCTCAGTCACCGCGGCCCCGACACAGTTTAAAAAAGCCGGCTGGAAGATCAGCCTTACAGTCTGTCCACAGTATTTTAAAACTTTTTTTGCATTGAAGTATTCAAAAACCACCTAATATATGATGTGATTTGTTGTTTATTAAATATGCCATGTACCAAATTTAAGTGTTTTAGAAATATGTTTGTTAAGTTTGAAGTATCTAATTTTTGGTCAAATTATATATCTTCTTAAATATTAACAAATAAACTATAATATTTAACCTGGAATTAATACGAATAAAAACCAAGAGAAATAATGCTTGTTGGTAATGGTTCGAAAGAAATAGTTATCATGCAAAATACGATTAGGCTGAGTGCGTTCGAATACGGTGTCCCTTTGGCTTGATTTGCTTAAGCTTCGTTTCAATGAGGGGGGAGCAATGGTCTGAAAGTATAACTTTGGCAGTGCTTCAGAAAAGTTCTAAGAATCAATGATTGGTCTATGTACACCAGGCCTATTCAACTAGCTGGCCACCATACTTAAAATACTGGCCTGCGTGAAAAATATTTTTGTGTCTATTCTTTTATTTATTTTTTTTGATTCGGTAAAATTCTTTTAACCCCCTCAGAATCACTTGAACGTATGGCTTTCGGCTTTCCAAATAGGACACTTTTCGATCCGTACTGTTGTTAGCAGACATAGCACTCGTAACATTATGAAAACCAATAAACGATGGGCATTGTTTTGAGTTTTTACAATAATGAACTCTCCTGACCTAGCACAGTAGTAATGTTTACTAATGAAATACCAACACCGAACACCGTTGGGCACCGAGACACGCAGTATACAGTACTAGCCAAAAATAACCCTTTGGAGCGTTTTTTAGACAGTTCTGTACTCTTGGGTATGAATTATATGAGAAGTTTGTAAAGGGACTAAAGACTTAGAGGTTATTAAATATCAAAGAATATATTTTTACACATAGACAACTGCTGCACTGCAGCGCTCCCTTAAAATATTTGAAGCTCCCATAGAATATATTTCATGTAAAATTTGTGCATAAAAGCAAACAGAGTGCATAAGTATTTACGTGTGGGAACTAATCCAACACGACCCATTAATTCCTAGTCGTCTATAGGATTACAACAATTTTGAAAGCAAAATTCGTTGAGTATCCTTTATCCCTTCCACCTTGGCTTTTTTTGCGAATATTTGTGATGGCAGGAGTTTAACATCAAAACTTGACCTGGCAGAGGACTACTTAACAGAATTTTTTAAGTTTTTATGATTTCTGATACATTGATATTTTCCCATGCGGGGCAGAAGCTGTTAAACTGTGAACTTAAAATAGTAATTCAGCTCCTTGGTATTCGCAGAATACGATAATATAGGACGTTATTTGGTTATTGTAAACTCCTAGAAAGAATTGGAATTTTCAAGTTCATCTTATACTGTTTATGACAAACATTTCACGTTGAAAGTACGGACTTCACGTTTTTATTGTCGAGTAAGGCTAATAGCTAAACTTCTACAACAGAATTTTTAAAAAAAATTTCCTCACAAAAAGCGTAATTAACAGAACATAAAATAATCCTTCACGGCAGTGTTTCTTAACCTGGGGTACGCGAGTAAATGTATAGGGGTCCACAGTCTCATCTCTGGACCATTTAACAATAATAAATAAATGCCACCAAAAGTCTCGTAATCGCTACGCTTACTTAGCACGACGAACGTGCGCCAGCGGGCGGTGTGCGAGACTGACTGAAGTTAGTGCGGGCCGTGACTGAACAGATTACAAGTGGAATGTGATTTGAAATTACAACTTAGTAGTAACATCAACCCAAATATCACTAGTTTAGTTGCAAAAAAAGGCAACACCAACCTTCACATTAACGTATTTTTTATAAAAAAAAAAGTAAAATTTTTTTGAATTTGTAGTACTAAAATTAATGGTCCGAAACTTTTTGCTGGTTTTTTTTACGAAGGGGTTCTTGAAAAATGTGCTTGATTTCCTAGGGGTCCGTGGCTAAAAAAGGTTAGGAAACGCTGCTTTACGAAATGATTTTGAATAACATGTCGAAATTCAAACCCCGGCGTCTATTGACTTATATAAAACCAAACTACTAGTAACAAAATTTTTGGATCGGCAATCTGGTATTTTTTAGTTTTAGTTAAAGTTAGGCAAAGCAACGCAGGGAGTCCGCAGCCATACGTACCTGCGTGCACAATAAGTTGCATAACACGAAGGCGAACGGAACTGGCACGCGATGCGGAGAGCGCCTGCACGTAGGAGACCATACACTCAAGGTACGCGGGTGCCGCTAGTGGTTGCTAGTCAGTGCACGTGTGTGAAACTACACGAACATTGGGAGATTAGCAATTGAGTAGTAAAGGCTGCCAGAAGTGCTTGCATTCTATTTCCCGCATGGCGCCCCAATTCCGTTCGCCATCGTGTTATGCAACTTGATGATCAAGCAGGTAAATATTATATTTATTTTGGACTTTGGCGTCGTTTTGCATAACTTCAAATTGAAAATAAAAATACTATAATACCATTCCAAAAATTTTGTTACCAGGATTTTTTTATTTATATTAGTCCATAGATGCTGCTATTTGAATTTCAACATGTTATTCCAAAACACATTGTGTAGCAGGCGAAGTAGAAGTAGAGTACCTTCCAATGGAGCACTGCACCAGACTGTACAACACGCATAGTTCGTATAAAATAGTATACACATTACACAAATGGTAAGAAAATACGTTTTAAGTGGCATAATATGAAAGAAGTAAGCTTGTACCTTGTAACGCTAAATAATGTTATGTTGCTAGGTGTTACTTCTTTAAATAATTTTATAGATATCAAATAATAGTAGTAGTAGTAGTAGAATATATGTATATGGTGAGTAGGGCGAAAGGGACTTGGGCTCCGGAGCCGGAGCTGACAAAATGCTCTGTCATTCCGGTCCCCCGGTGGCCATCTTGTACACAATTTTGGTTGTCAACCACCTTGACCTTTGACCTTGACCTGGTGACCTTTAAACTTAAACACCCAAAAAAATCTTAAAAATGTATACAAAAATATATTTAAAATTATATTAAAATTTATAAAAAAATTATTCAAACATATAAAAATATATATTAAAACTTTTATTTCAAAATTAAAAAAATTTAAATTGTGAATATTTGTGCTTACAATGGATAGGGAGCCGTAGCCTACCGGCTGCCATGTCGGATGTTGGTGACCTTGATCTTTGACCTCAACCCCATTACCATGAGCTTGGATGACCTTGAACCTAAAAATTCGCTTAATTGTTTTAAACGTTGCCAAAAAATTATAAAAACTGTTAAAAATTATTTTATAAATAGAGAAATTTTATTCGAAATTTTAACGGAGGCTGCTTTACGCCGATCATGGGTAATTACGTTTTCGAAGACGTTGCCCATTGACAGAGCCGAGGAGGCGTTTGACTCCGCAACGCGTGAGCTTGATAGTTCGATGAAGGTCAGAAATATACTGAGCGCGCGGCGTTTCTTTCCACCTAGCGGCGGCTGATGTGACTGAGAGAGGGTCGCTTTGTTACGTAAGCAACGCATTTGAGTAGGATCCGATGAAGGTCTGCTTCCGTTTCGAGGATGTTCTCCACAGCTTGGGGTGGATGGACTAACAAAACAATATGTAATTTAAATATACTTGTAGGCAAATGTATGTATTAATATAGCAATTTTAAATAATTTTATATTCCCACTTTTATATATTTATTATAATGTACAAAATTAATTTTTAAAAACATGTTTACACAATTATACAAATATACACAATATGGTATAAAATTAATACAAAATCATTTTATACTGCTACTGAAGAGCCAAAAAAAAAAAACTGGTACACCTGCCCAATATCGTGTACGGCCCCAGCGAGCACACTGAAGTGCCGCAAGACGACGTGGCTTGGACTCGACTAATGTCTGAAGGTATGCAGGAGGCATTGAAATCTGCGCCAATTTGAAAAAGGGTTGCATGTCTGTCACGTTTAATGATTCTCGTCAGTCGTCGTTTGTCCCGTTCTTTCACGATCTTTTTCCGTCCACAGCGATGTCAAAGATTTGTTTTTTCCCGATATTCACGGTACACTAGTGAAATGGTCGTGCCCGAAAATCCATATTTTATCGCTACCTCGGAGATGCTATGTCCCATCTCTCGTGCGCCGAATATAACAACAACTTCAAACTCAATTAAACCTTGATAACCTGGCATTGTAGCAGAAGTAACCGATCTAATTGCCGACCGAATCGCGTTACTCTGATTGGTTTCATATCTCTATTGTTGGCTCTCCAGTGTATAATAATGTACAAAATTAATTTATAAAATTTTATATTTCTATATTTATGTATTTTTAAATATCTGCGTGTTTTCTTTTGGGGCGAACGAGTTTATAAGTTTTCTCAGAGTGCTAGCATTTTTTTTACATATCAATGTTATATTGGAAAGCCTTTTGTGGGCACTAGCTATGTTCTTTACTGTAAAATGAACCACATTTATATAGAAAAAAAATGACAGTTGACGTTCTGACAACGTCAGGAGTACATCGATTTGGAAGCGCTCTCTCGTCATACCAGGAAGATGAATTGCGAATACGAAGGCCTGCCTTTGATCTCAACGATCATGAAGCCGCGACATGCATCATCGCTAACTGGTTTTCGCCAGTGCCGATTCTGAGACTTGATTTTCACCTATGGTCAAAATGCTTGTTGGCATGAGAGAATGGCCTGTATGAAGAGTCCTTTTCGCGCGATGAAGCATTACGTCATTGGTCCCATGCAGTTTGCGCAAGGCGATACAGGGAAAGAACATACAGAGTCTGCAAAGATTCGTCTACTGGGAGTCAGTAAGTGTTGCTGGCAAAACCTCTTGCTGCATCGGTAGGTACCGATTCAACAGGCGATTATGATGATACAGTTAATGCTAAAGACGGATCGAGTGCAGTAGAGTCGGTTTGTGTGGAATGTTCACTTGCAAGAAATTCGCGTTAAGTCGACGAACGACAAAATAAACGGTTGCCGTCTCTAAGTACTGATGATCATACAACTTCTGCTACAAAGAAAAGCAAATTTAATATAGATTACAAAACAGGAGGTGAAGATGATCACGAAGAGGGCATTGATGAAAATTAACACGAAGACAGGGATAGTGCTGAAGAAAATGATGGCGATTTTCTCGATGCACTGACACGCCCCTGCAACACATTTGCTGCAACATGCGACATGAAGAAGGCAGAAGACGCCAAGAATACTAGTTACCTATTTCCCGATGACACAAATGAACTTGTTGATAGACTCAGATATTTGACTGACCTTCAAAAACGCTGGTATCCTACGCACCCTAATGAGATACCTTCAATAATTAGTAAACTAAAGGCTCGGGGATATATCGTATGATATGATATTCTTCTTTGTTATGAAATTGTAATTACAAAATAATAATAAATCATAATTATAAGATAATTGGTTTTCCTTTATTTTTGTCTCTCATATCCTTTTTTCCCTCACAACTTTGAAGTGGTGCTATGAGCACTCGACTGTTAACGGAAAGATCTGCGTATATAATGATAATAAAAGCTTTACGTAGAAACAAATGCATACAGAACATTAATTATATCAACATGTACAAATTTTGGAGTGATTAGGTGAATCGTTTTTATTTTTTATTATGTATGGATAGAGACCGACGACAAATCCATGGATTAAAAATGGATTAATAATTGATGGAAAGATTGCGAAATATTGATGGAAATATTGTAAAAGATTGATGGAAAGATTGAAAAATTTATCCAAATATTGAAAGATTGATGGAACGATTGTTGTATATGGTGATGATTGTAGTGGTGCAAGTAGTGCTGATTTCGGTGCTGATTGCGGCGCTCATTGTGGTGCTGATATAGGTGCTGATTGTGGTGCTCATTGCGGTGCTCATTGATAGAAAGATAGATAAATGTTGATGGAAAGATTGGACGATTAATGGAAAGATTAAAATATTGATGGAAAGAATGAGAGATTGATGGAAGGTTGAAAGAGTGATTGAAAGATCGAAAGATTGATCTAAATATTGGTGCATGTGGTGCTGATTGTGGTGCTGATTGTGGTGTTGATTGCTGTGCTCATTAATGGAAACATTGCGTAGTTGATCACAAAATTAATTTTTAAAAAAGTTTTTTATTTATTTTTAATTTTTTTAATATTTTTTGCATTTTTTTTGGATTTAATAAAATTTTTCAGAATTTTTTTTGTGTTTAAATCTATACAATGTCACAGGCACGGGTTCAAGGTCACAGATGTGAGGTCAAGGTGAATGTCATCCAGATATAACATATTGGTCGGAGTCATCAGTGCCACCTAGGTGTTGAAACTGTAAACAAATGACAAACGAATAAGCCAATGTGACGGGTGGAGTGCATTCGACAGAATGAACACATATCAAGGTCACTGACATCCAACATGGTAGTTGGGTGATCTTACAACATGGCATCCAGTCGGTTCCGGCTCCCCAACCCCTCTAAGCATTAAAATTCAAAATTTTTATTTTACAAATTCATTAAATTAAGTTTTAATATATTTTAATAAATTTTTAATAATTTTAAATAATTTTTTTATAATAATTCAAAAAAATTTTTATACAGTTTTTATAATTTTTTGGGGGATTTTTTGGGTTTTCAAGGTTAAAAGTCTCCGGGTCAAGGTCATAGTCACCGACATCCAACAATGCAGACAAGATGGCCGCCGGGTGATTGGAATGACAGAGCACTATTTCGACTTCTGTTCCGGACCCCCAGTCACTTGTGCCCGACTCACCAAATATATTCCACTAGTAGTCAATTTTAAATTTAAGTTAAAGCAGTTTTTCCATTCTGGATTCTTCATACAGCATATTAAAAAAAAATTCATAGTAAAAGACTATTATAATAATTACTAGAGTTGTATGAAAAAATCAATAATAACTTCACTTGAACCAATGCTTCACTATTACGCATGTGTAAAAGTTATTTTTTGGCACATCTGGTTTGTAACTGTTCAACTTCCCCCACCACACCTGGCAATTAAACACTACGCATGCGAGAAAGTTACATTTTGGAATGTTTCGGCTTGCAACTGTGGACATGCGTAAAAGTTATTTTTTTTAATTCTTGGCTTGCAACAGTGCGCAAGAGCAAACGTTATTTCTTGAAACGCCAAGATTTAGAACAGCGAACAATGTAATCGTAATTTCCCGTAACGTCATGACAGGTGAGAAACGTTTCACAGTCAACTGTTACAAATATAACGTGTTACTGGAACGTGTTTCCCTACTTAGAACTGGAACGATGGAACTCTTTACAAGAAAGTAACTGTTTTGCTCATCCCTACCGCAGACTGAAGATGAGGTAGGCCACTTATTCGTCTTCTACTCGTGTACCCAACATTGACCTACACCGAAGGGTAACCACTGGCGAAGTCACACGGTCAACAACGATGAACGTGATTATTTTATGTCTTAATTTTCAAAAATGACAAGCACTTTTGTGTGAATAAAATGCTTTCGCCAATTTCAATTTAATATAACTGCATTCCAGATTTGTTAGAGGAAGTAAACAAACATCTCAAATCACTCGTTTACTAAACAGTGTTCTAACCTCAAATCCAATACCGGCCGATTTTGCTGCTCGTGTTGTCACAAAAGCCGTTGCATGCCGGGACACGGAGATTGCCTGTGGGCTTGGTCAACCCTATCTTTGGCGTACGATCCCTGCTGCCGGGTGCGAGTCATGAGATGGTAAAGGGGAATGAATGAAAGGGTGATGCGGTGGTGGAAGGACTCACGCGTGGTGACGGCG
>NQII01007623.1:0-38005 GCA_002778355.1 Clitarchus hookeri
GTCCCATTAGAGGAAATATGATCGGCCGAGGTTCTGCCATTCCACGTTATAAAACTACGCCAAGTCCTACATACACCACTACACTCCTTTACACACTCTAGCAGAGGTCACACACATGTTCATTGGCTGGAGCCGCAGGAGGAACTCTTCCTCGTGTTCCACCACGAAACGAAGCTGTACGGCAACACGGAATTAAGCTACCAGAGTGTAGAACGTCCTGAGACCTGCGCAGCGCATGTTGGATGGCCGGAGGTTCATAAACAGGCATGAAACTAACATATAATTGTGAGTTGTCTACCTTGGCACTTTATTATTGAAGTTCCCGGTGGAACCGGCGCTGGCCTCACCAACCTTCCCCTCCTGGTGGCCGATACCTATTAAAAGGTTATACAACGCATACCTGACGCGTACTGTGTGAGTCCTTTCACGTGAAATTAAGCATGGAGGCATACCCTTAGCACAAACACGGCCCAGTGCGCTCGAGTAAGGGACTGGACTTAGATTTGGGAAGCGAACGGTAAATCAGTATTGCACTTTATTATAACGCGAGATGACAGTCTCTCTCAAATTACTAGGCATTGAGATTTGCTGTGTATAGTAGTAGTCAAAAATAACCTTCATCTGAATGGCCAAAGTACTATGGTACCTCATCGTTCGCTGCTCTGTTCGTGAGGAAATGCATCGTGGAAAGTAAGATCAAGTGCAGGGTTTGAACCCTCGGTCTGAGGCTCCCCGTGCCAGTTCTAAGTCAGTTTATCTGTTGGAGAACGTCCGGGAAGAAGAACATCTCAGTGATGGATGGACACTAAGAACAGACGGCTGGGATTGTTGCAAGGTACGTACCTGGGTGTGCCCTGGCCAACACGTCAGCAGCACAGGATCTATGGGAAGGTTTCGCAGAGCACGTAGGTCTATTCCTGAAAAATTAAATCAAGATAAAAATTCTTGTAAACGGAGCAAACATTTTTTTGCATAAACACAAACTTTGTAAATTTACAAAAAAAAAAATTGCAAACCTGTTGTATTTGTACACTAGCAAGAGCAAGAGCTGTACTGGTGTACTATAAATTCTTTCAGGAATACTGAGTTTCAGTATACTGCTGATACTATGTCAGAAGTTCAAGTTAAGATGTGTGCCAAAGGATCATGAGTCATCACTTCCCAGAATCCACTTATTTTGAGGGCCACTTCTTTCCTTGGACGATAGGGCAAAGTCCCTTTTGACTGGTTTGAAAATAATGCGTTCCCCCAAGTTACGGAGGTGGCGCGGTGGTTAAGCTGTTAGCCTGCTCACCTCCGACCAAGGCGAACCCCAAACCGGGTTCAGTCGCCGGCCGGGTCACTCCCGGATTTTCGCATGTAGGAATCGTGCCGAACGATGCCGCTGGTTGGCGTTTTTTCTCCGTGATCTCTCGTTTCCCCCGCCCTTTCATTCCGGTGCTGTTCTATTATCACCTCCGTCACCCTAATCGACTCTCACGGTCTAACTGTTAAGTGCCGCCTAAATCTCTTCACTCACCAAAGTTACGGGTTTGCGACATTAATGTCGTAACATTACAAGCCAGGTTTTGTAAATCGATGTGATTTTAGCAGCTATAATACACTGAAGAGTAAAAAAAACGGGTACACCTGCCTAATATCGTGTAGCCCCGCCACGCCCTCAAGTACGCAGAAGTACCGCAAAACGACGTGGCATGGACTCGACTATGTCTGAAGGTATGCAGGAGGCAATTCACACCATGAATCTTGCAGGGCAGTCCACAAATTCAATCTGCGGCAATTTGAGAAAGGGTTACACGTTTGTCACGTTTAATGATTCTCGTCAGTCGTCGTTTGCCACGTTCTTTTACGATCTTTTTCCGGCCACAACGATGTGGAAGATGCGATGTTTTACCGGATTCCCAATATTCACGGTACACTCGTGAAATGTTGGTACGCAACATCCAAATTTTATTCGCTACCTCGGAGATGCTATGTCCCATCTCTCGTGCGCTGTCTATAACACCACGTTCAAACTCACTGAAATCTTGATAACCTGCCATTGTAGCAGCAGTAAACTGTCTAGCTGCCGATCGCATCGCGTTACTCTTATTGGTTCCATACCTCTGTAATTTGCATACGCACGCCTTTACCAGTTATTTTTTTTTTTTTTTTTTTTTTTTTTTGGCTCTTCAGTGTATGTACGAATGTATGTTGATTTCTTTTTGATCTTTTAAGAATTGTTCAGAAGTATTTCTTAATACATATTTTCTATTCGACAATATTTCTCTAGACAGCTAAATGTAAAAAAAGTGTTGCAAATACGAATACATTCTTAATGCTTCGCATGACTTCCTTTGAATAAAAGGTGATATGTGACAAAAGGAAGAAATACCACAACATATTTAGGCTACTGTGTGTGCGTTGCTTAAGCTACAGTGCGATACCGTCGGTGCCACTTATTGCAACGGCAATTTTTTTTTATTAGTCTCCTCGCTTGAATATAGGATTAAAACAAAGTGTTATCGTTTTATTATTATATCTAGGATCCTGCTGTGTCATATTTGGGCACATGTTTAGGTCATGAATTTATTTAGCATTCTGGTATGTTACGCTTTCAAATAAACTTTTTACAGGTGTTCATGTTTTGCATTTGAGGTCCCGTTTCTGGCCCAGCATGTGATTTGTCATTTCATGGCGTATTTTCTTCACGTTACATTAGCATTTTAATTTTTTATGCCAAAGTTTCCAACTCTTAAAAAAGTTGAAAAAACAATTTTAAAATTTTGTTAATTACGGAAATTTGTAGTCAATATACGAAGACGGACTCCGGAATGAAAAACGGATATGATCCTCCGTAAATACAAAATACGGAGAATTATCTTCTAATTTTAAAAGCGCTTCGAAACTATTCATAAACAAACGCTACTAAATTTTATAATTAAATTTTTAGTAAATTTTTAGATTTCGCTATATCTTAGCATTTTTTAAACAAACTGTGCCGACAACACACAAAGTGTTTTCTGGAACTGTAACCTGAAAATTAATGTTAGTGTAGTGCCTGTGATAATCAGAGTACTAATAGTAAATATATTCCTTTGGACATGAAAAACTATAAATATAATTAGGGCCAGTGACTTTTTGCGTAAAAATCGGAGCACACAGTAGACTTCAATACTATATACACACCTCAGGGCTGTTGTTATACCTCCATTGGCTGCTGGTGTCGTATCCGTCTTTGACCAAGCCACTTAGAACTAAGAAACCCCGACACTGAACCTTCGTGATTCGTGCGCAAACGGTTAACAGGGGCAAAAACATTTTTTAGCCAATCAAAGAAGCTGGACGACCATACAGTGCTTTGAACTGTTTCTTGTCTCGAAATCTTTTCGCGAAATATCAATGCCCCTAAATATAATCTGTAACAGTTCGTAACACTTCGAACATTAAAACAATACTATGAAGCTATACGTACATCGCTTAACGAATAATATAATACGCATGTTCTACAATCGTAGGTGAGTGGTTCCAGGTTCGAGTCCCAGGCAAGGCATGTGCATACTTGCGTACGTTAATACGGGTCACAAGCTCTGCTCATCGTCGGGCGGCCCAGACACGTGTTTAAAATGTTAGTTTATTTTACAATTGTTAGTATCCACAATAATTTGATCACTTCAAGAGAATATTCTATGTTATATTGAACATACGAAATTAGTCATGTCTTTGTTACAAGTTTTTAGTGAACGCTAGGTCTACAGTACCCACTTGTTAAAGTACAAAAAAAAGGTGTTAACTCGCTACTTGTGCAAGGAACGGTGACGTTGCCCAACCAACCCTTGCCCAGATGTTGCTGAGCCTAGAATCGAGGTCAAGTGGTTTAGAAAGTGGCCATCACGCACTCGCCTCGTTTCCTCCGGGGCTTGCGTAATTCGGCAGTTTATGGCTGCGGTGAAGCGATCTCCTCTTAACTAGGACCGCACCTTCTCCTCGGAGGTAGCTGTTTTTTACTAGCTCTGACACACGTCCGTTAAATGTCACCGGTTGAAATTTTGTCGCGCCGCGGGACGAGTTTTAAAAAACACCACCAGCCGAGCATTTAACGCTGCGGCCTAACAAGAAAATAAAGATTGCGTATTTATACGGACAATTATTTCGAAACAAGTTACAGAGATAATTTTTTTTTTGTACTTCGCAAGTAATTAAGAGAAAATTTCGCAGCATGTTACGATGAAGCTCAATTAAAACAAAACAACAATAAAAATATATAATTAGGGACACCCAACTTTCAACGAAAATATTTCACGACCAGTTGTATTTCATAGCACTTTAGCTCAGATCCACTTTCGTCATTGGATGGTCCAGGTGTTACGCGTCTGATGTGCCTGCCCGCGAATCACAGACGCACAGTAACGGAGTAGCCTAATTCTGATTGGCCGAACGAATGAGAAAATGTCTTCTCACAAACACACGCCGCCAATGAGCAACGGAAAACTGCTGGTACGACAGTACGGTGTTGAAATCTAGCATGTGCGAAATTCGGGTGTGTCTATATATACTGTATCCGAAACTTACAATGTGGGACCCCAACACTTCCTCGTGTTTAAATATCGGTCACCTGTCTCTTTTGAACTACTGGATGTGTGACACCTAGGCGTGCTAATAAACCCTTCTCACAAAGTCAGCAGCCAATGAATAAATGACAAGACTATCAGGTAAACAAAGGAAAATTAGTATAGACCTGAAAAATTCGCGTTTTCATTTCGGGACAAGCTAGAATTCAAAACCCCGTACGTTTGTATTGCTAATGCTATTGGTCTACCCGTTAAATTACTCCTCCTGGACAACTCTGAGCCTATAATAAATACACAGTAAAATGCAGACTGAATCACCGTCTTCCGCTAACACAACAAGTAACCAATAAACAGTGATATCTGCATGATTTTGCATACGAAAATAGAGTATAGCCCAGAGGTCATTGAACTCGCGAATTTTTCAGGTCTCTACCCATTAGTAAAGCCTCTAGCTATAATAGCAATACCTACTGAGAATTTAAACTAAAAACGGAGTAGCACTTCCGAGTAATAACGCTTCCGATTAACGGACTTTCGAGGTAGAAGCTGTAAGTGGCCGTCACCCTTGACATACGGGACGTTTTTGTGAAGTAAGCTCCATTTAGAAATACCCACCAATCGATATTGATAATCTACGTATTGAATGTGCTGTTCCATTGTATGGTTCAGTAGTTAGCTGTCGTCCATTTTGTTGCTGTCAGATTCGCGTTGGATTCCACGTTTGAGTAACTTTAAATCAGTGCGACAATACAATAATGCCCAACGAATGGCAATAGAACAGCTGATATCCACAGGTAAATTTGTGAAGTTTATGGGCCTAATGTCTCGAGTGACAGTGTTGGTTTCGAGAAGGGCGAACAAATATATTCATAATGAAGAACTGCCTACAGCTCGATCTGGCACCAAGTGGCTATCATCTCTTTGTGCATTTGAAGAAATGACTTGCATCGCAATGGTTTACAGATGATGACGAGCTAGAGAGCAGTGTGAGTCTATATGTTCAGAACACGGCGGCAGACGTCTTTAGGAAACTGGTGACGCGATACCAGAAGAGTTTAGACGTTAATGGTGACTATGTATGAAAATAAAGTAAACATGTAAATTTAATTTTGTTATTATAAATAATATTAGTTTTCATACAGCTTTCCTCTAATTTCGAAACATATTTTACTTTAAAAAACCACCTCGTAAATTAAGTCAATGCTCATTGACTTCCCNCATTTTACTTTAAAAACCCACCTCGTAAATTAAGTCAATGCTCATTGACTTCCCTTAACCAATAGACGCCAAGGCCAATATCTGAACTTGAACGTTCTCATTATTGCTCATAAGTAGAGACCTGAAAAATTCGTGAGTTCAATGACCTGTAGGGTATACTCTATTTTCGTATGCAAAGTCATGCAGATATCACTGTTCATTGGGTACTTGTTGTATTAGCGGAAGACTGTGATTCGGTCTGCATTTTACTGTGTATTTATTATAGGCTCAGAGTTGTCCAGGAGGTGTAATTTAACGTGTAGACCAATAGCATTAGCAATACAAACGTACGGGGCTTTGAATTCTAGCTTGTCCCGAAATTAAAACGCGAATTTTTCAGGTCTCTACTCATAAACTAAGGTTAACCTTGGTGCGAGACCAAACCCATTCACCATCATTGCGAACTTCGAACTTACTGCCCATGCCCAAGTCCATCCCATCTGATCTGGGCCATCAGACCAGCGTAAGCTAGAGAGTACAGTACTCCCTCCCCAACACACAAGTCAGTGAAAGTCGGGATCTATAGTAGTAACGTACAGTTTTCATCTTTATCTGTACTTTCTTGTACAGCGTGTGTGGCAGTCGAGTCTTCTGTGTCTGTTCCTTTAAGGTAAAACAGGAGTAAAATCCAGAGCAATATTGAGTGTACACAGCGCCCAGCACTAGTTTCTGATACAGCCACAAAGCCACGTCAGGCATTATTTTGCCACTTCATATGTTTGAGTAATCCATGCTGTGCACGCCCGGCCAATACCACAAAGTCTGAACCCAGACAATAATTGGCACCGCAGTGTTGTAATTGGCTGCAATTTAATGCAATCCAATAGAAGGAGATTACGTTCCTTCCAATCGCGGTGGGTGGGCGTGGATACCACCTCACCTATCAACAGCATCGTACAGAGTTGAATCTGCACGCGCGACTTTGATGGTACTGAGGACTATCCAACGAAAACCTGCAGCTGGGTGCGGCTTGGAGGCAGGTATGTGAAGAGCTGCATTCTCCAGACTGGATACCAAAGGCCTAGCTGCTCACGATGCCAGAAATGGTGTCTGAGGGGTTGGATGGAGGTTCCAGTGGCTACAACCTTCTTCTTACTTCGCAGCCGCAGCATTAATACTGTGGTTGTGGGGAGGTGGAGGGGGGGATCTACGATGGCCAAGCACAACATTACTCAATATCACCCATGAAATAATACTACCATGTTCATTCGTTTCACCGTGTTCATCAAAAATGCCATGGTAAGTACAGAGGCCTTTCAGGCCTAAGCACATTGACCTGCGAATATCTAAGTGATACAAATTTTCTTAGGGGAGCAGGCCCCTTAATATATTAGCGACATTAGCGGCAACCTCTACGAAAACGTACAGTTTTCAGCCCGTTTTACTTACTATTCCTCATGAAATGTTTTCGGGCTTTCCCGATCACTTTCTGGTGCCGCTTTCGCGAAACCCGCGGTCCCCGCCAGATACAACGGGTCAGCTAATACGGCGATCTTCAGAGGTCACATCTCGTCTATTACCATGGCGAGTTTTATTTCTTCACTCTGACATTCACCACCTTGGGCCCCAGAACGGTTTGATTGTCCACTAGTGACCGTTCCGCCGCCCGATAGCTATTGGTTCAAGCGCAGTGCGAGAGGCGAACGTCATTTTTGTTGACCTGCACGCTATTACAGAGTACTTAAAAATACAGAGGTGCAACATCCGTTTGTTCAGCTAACTCCAGCCGCACACGCCAGAAAAAATTGCGTTACTGTAGCCGGGAACATGTCGGAACGTGGTTCGCCATTGAGGCGCCTGGTAACTCGCTAGCCAATCAGTAGCCCAGTCAATAAGGAAGGAGTTCGCATCGCGAATAAACCAGTCAGGCACACGGACCGTTCCCAGTACCACGCGCAGCCAATGAGAGAATGACTACACCCACATAAAAGAAGACGACAGGCCTTAGTATATGTGTAAGTCACCTTACCTCTGGTACTATGGGAATTATCCACCGATACCTAGAGACCGGAAAAATTCGCGAGTTCAAGGACCTGCAGGCTAGACTCTACAGTCTTCTGTATAAATATGCTGCTATTAAATATACATTGGTTGTCTGCTGTCACAGTGGAAGGCGGCGATTGAGCCAGCGTTCTCCAGGTGGTGTCAAACACCGTGTGCACCAATGGCTTAAGTTATATCAACACACGTGTTATGAGTTATAGCTTGTCTCAAAATGAATAAGCGAATTTTTCAGGTCTCTACCGATACCACAAACCGCCTTCTCTGACTGGGAGACATGAAACAAGGCGTTAAAACTTAATTTTGCATTTGCGCTCGTCACGCCAAACAGAGAATAATGGGCAGAACCTATAGTTGTTCACATGTATAGGCTGTTCACGGTAAACTGAACACTTCTGGAAGCCTTGCTTAAGAACTACTTGTAAATTCATTATGTTTTCTTCCGCCATATATAAAATAAACATTTCCATGGGCCTGATCAATTTATTCTTGCGTCAGTCAAGTTAAACTGTGAAATTATTTTTTAAAAAAGTAAAAATTTAACAAATATGCTAGTTCTTACACTTATTAACAAAAAAAAACAGAAAACAAAATGATAATTTAAGTATTCACAAATATTAACTTAACACTTTTAATTTAATGTTAATACGTAAAATACTTTATATGCATCGTTACCAACTTTACTGAGCGCATGCAAGTCGGTGTGCCCGTTAAATTATCTGCAGGTGCTGGGAGTGACATTTTTCTAATGTTATTTTAAAAGTGCTTAAAGAATCGTGAACAGGCTATAAGCATGTTTTATACGTTACCGTTCTCGTGTTAGATTGGAAGAGCAGTTTACAAACTCGCGGATTCGCTCGTTAATTTTAAAACTAATTTTCTGAAGTAAGTTATAGAAAAGAAACTAGACTCTATCTTTGAAGTTTAATGGCAATGGTGATTTTATGTTATTATGTTGGTGTGATTGGACTATGTCCATTGCCGACCATGAGAATAAATAAAATAAAAATCGCCCACACACAGAACTCAGCAAGAAAAAACCTTTTACAATACCACAGACAGACAATTAGGAAAAGTAGTTTCCTTGGAAATAGAAAACAAAAATAATGTAAAATCATATATATATATATATATATAATATTTATATATAATTTAAATGACAAAAAGACGGACAACAAAAGCAAACTAAAATAAAAGATAAAACGATGACGAATACGTAAACACGACACAATTCAACAAACAGTGCAAAAACAAAGTTAGTGGACAGAGCTAAAAAATAAAAAATAAGAATTAAAAATACGCAAAAATAGGAAGGCTTTTTATGTAATTTGTATAGCCAGAATTTATAAGTAAACTACAATGCTTTTGGTAATGTTGGTTCGATGGCTCATTCGACCCACAATGTGTACGGAGGTATTTCTTTATTGTCTAAGGCAATGAAAAAAAGTACGTATATTAAATGACTTAGGTTATAATTTTTTTTAAATTATGTTGACTTATACGTTTGTCACTACTTAAGTCGACTTTATCTCAAGGTCATTGTATTACTTCATGTTTTTTAGCGTATTTAGAATAATGACTATAGTCTATTTGTGGTTTCTTCAAACTTTTTTAGTCAAACCTTTGAAAAATCACCATATGAATAACGTGTTTGATTGTTTATTCAATATTTAATTTATCATAATCCTTTTACACATTTGGTTAGATTGTAAATTTACTTATATTTTACTTTAACATAAAAATAATTAATTTATAATTAATGCTAATAAACACAGGGAGAAAATAGATTTGTTGGTAATAAATAACTAGTAAGAAATAGTTCTTATGTAAAATATTATGAAATTGTGGGCGCACGAATGCGGTGCGTTGTCCCTTTGGTGTAATTTTCTATAGTTAAACTTTGTTTATACGGGACGGAGGAATATCCGGAAAGTAGAACTTCAGCAAGGCTTCAGAAAAGTTAGGAGTAACCGTGAACGGACTATACATTAATGTCATGAAGACGTTACTCATTCTCTTTAAGTTACTGCGTTTGAACTGGGAACACACATCCAGCCTTTATGATGATAATCATCGCCTTTGCCATAAAGGTCCGGGCCATGTCGCAGATGAATAACTGGTTGTACTTGCAGGACTACATTGCACGATGATTCTGGTTTTGTTAAGTGGGAACGAGTTGTTAGTATGATGACGTGAGGCATTTTATTTAGTTTCCTTACCAGCTGTTACTCTGTTGGCGTGAAACCGGACGTTAATATGAGCTATATTGCTTTTATAGCAAAAACAAAATTGGGGTTTTTAACACATTGCATTATCTGGAGTACAACGAAACTATTTTTGGAATGGGGACGGACAAATATCACGCAGAATTTTACCAAAATAAGTATAATGTTTGCTGCTAGTGCGTCATAGAAAACCTATATTGTTGAACTATGTTCTCTTCTTCGTATCGTCCACAAATATTTGCATCTATGTTTTATCTACTATTATCTTTGTTCCTTCGTGTGATCTTGTTATGTTGTTTTTGTCTCGTTTAGATTGCAATTACTTATATGTTACCTTCTGCGGCATTATATCGGTGCAGACGTGTTATTTACATATCTGTTATCAATTACATTCGGCTAATTTCTGGTGTTTCGGAATTTTCTGCAATTGCGTACGTCCATGATAATATTTCANTGTTATCAATTACATTCGGCTAATTTCTGGTGTTTCGGAATTTTCTGCAATTGCGTACGTCCATGATAATATTTCATTTATCATCTACCCCCATTGCAAGACTCCTTCAGAGAATACATCTAAAGTGTAAGTGCAGTATTTTAAAATCAAAGGTTTCTCCCAAATCGCCCAAATAGAACCCGAAGATATTGTTACGATAACTGGCCCAAATCGCAGAACGTTATCTTGAACGGACACCGTTTTGACTCTTGGGGGGCCCGTGGCAATAACGGAGCAAAATGATGCCCGGAGGAGCTAAAAATCTTGCTGGCTGAACCGCCGAGGGACCATCCATAATCGATGAGCGGGAAGAGATCACTTGACCCTGAAGTGACCTCTGTTTCTCTTGAGAGGTGGTGGAAGGGGGGGAGGGGTTAGGAAGGGCAAGTTCGGGGCACAAACTGACCGCCGGCCTTCTGCGCTATTAAGCAATAACTGCCGTCGAGATCGAATGAAGCAGTGGTTGAAACGCCAGCACGAGGAAGAAGAGGGAGTTGCCGGACCAACCCGAAGATACTGCGGAAGAACGATGCACGATAGTTATTTGACAAAGTCTTTCCCGTTAAAATAATAGAGCAGTTGTTTTGCTCGCGTGCGTGAACTAGTTACCTTTTGGTCCACTGGTCGACCAGGTACGGGAATGCTTTGTTACGAGTTCGACTGCCGAGAGGTATATATTCGTTCTTCGACGTGCTACAGAAGTTATTCTCACTTCCAGAACTCTGACATCCCCGTAATAACTGAATGTGTTGACACGGATGCGTTGTTTGGTGCAACGACATATANCACTTCCAGAACTCTGACATCCCCGTAATAACTGAATGTGTTGACACGGATGCGTTGTTTGGTGCAACGACATATTTTTTTTTAACAGTTCTAAACGAATATATAGTTTATGTTACTATGGTCCATTCCTAATTATTTCCAACTTTTCTGAAGCCCTGCTGAAGTTCTACTTTCATGCTATTCCTCCGCCTCATGCAAATGAAGCTCGACTAAACTTAGAAAATTACACCAAAAGCNTCACTTCCAGAACTCTGACATCCCCGTAATAACTGAATGTGTTGACACGGATGCGTTGTTTGGTGCAACGACATATATATTTTTTAACAGTTCTAAACGAATATATAGTTTATGTTACTATGGTCCATTCCTAATTATTTCCAACTTTTCTGAAGCCCTGCTGAAGTTCTACTTTCATGCTATTCCTCCGCCTCCGCCTTGCAAATGAAGCTCTACTAAACTTAGAAAATTACACCAAAAGCAGCACGCTCCACATTCGTGAGCAGTATATTTAATGATATGTTTCATAAGGAACTATTTCTTACTAGACTAGGCATTGCCAACACGCCTATTTTCTCTCTGATTTTATTGGTATCAGTTATAAATAAAATATTATAATTTATCCATCAAATGTAAGCAAAAGTTTAAATTAACAAAAAATAAGATAATTCTACGTCAAGAGAAATTTAAAACGCCTGTGATACATGGAATATTTAGGAAACAACCAAAACGTCATACATGCAGTTTTTGAAGGTTTGATTCGAAAAGTTTGAATTGACCGAGAATAGACTATCAATATATTATCGATACAATAAAATCTAACGCACAATAAAACAACTAGCAAAATGAGCACTCTCGCCAGATCTTCATTCCTCTATGGTCCTACTTCTTAAGAAAAATTAGCAGGTGTTATTTTATTTGTATCTGAGTGTTTCAGTCTACCCATTGCGTTATTTTCATCAGTGCTCGTGTTTTGTATGCGACAGTGTATTCAACACGTGCCTGCTCAAGTTCCGTGTGCGGCAGTGTACGCGCGCTCTGGGTTTGTGCAGCCGTGTCAGGAATGAGGGATTGGCAGCCGGCAGGGGGCCGGTGTGCCAGCTCGCCAGGGGACTGGTCTGGGTCTGCGGTAATTAGGGGCCAATGAAGAGTCGGTAATCAATCCATGTACACACACGCGCACGCACACACACACTATCACGACGAGTTACGGTGCTCGGCTCACGCGGGAGAATTTGTTTCATCACTGCATCGATTGCTCGTAGATTTGCGCACACTACCTGCGGCTAACTCTAGACTTGATTGTTTTCAGCACGCCATTGATCACGTGACTACAGTTGTTACACGCGATATTAATTAACTTATACAATAAATATGTATTAAGTACCTTTAAAAATATCGTTAAGTGATGTTCGAGATGTTTTAAAGTCACTATTATGTTATTAGACTTGACTGAAAATAGAGTGTCACTTCAGCTCATTAAAATAAATTAAAACACTTTTAATGAAGTACACCAATATTGTATCCAAATTCTTAATCCTGAACAACTGAACGTGCATATTGAAATATTGCAGTTATTCCCTAATTTAGGATCGTGGTCTCTCTCTCTGATATATTCGTTTAGGTTTTCCGATATTCCTACATACATTCGGTTATATTTACGTATTGTTTGTCTGCAAAGAGGCAGCTTTTAATGGGTGAAAATGCACGTCTAAATTTACCAAATGAAAAAAAAATCATAATGAAAGCCTTTCCGCATTTAACAGGTAAGTTATTCTCTTACATAAACTAAACGTGTATACTTATTATAGTTCTTAAACTTTAGAATGATTCTGATACATTTTTAATTTGGCTTGGGAATCAGATACATCAGAGCAGGAGTGGTCGTATTCGAAAATTAAATTTTGAGATTTACGTCGCGTAGTTATGATGGAAAGACTACTGACGATAAAACCACTCGATGTCGACTCTTTGCTCAGAAGACTAGCATAAATTTTGAGTTACACAGCAAATTAATAATAATATCTTCCCTCAAAGGTAGCCACCAGAGAGAGACTAAATGTTAAAACTGAGAACACGTACCACCTGAACCACAAATTTTGATTTTATTATATTCGTAGCTTATCCTCATTCTGTGAATTAATCAGTGTTTCAGCAATTCGCAGAAGCGATAAAAAAATGTAACATACTCATGAATTTTTCATTGACTTTTCCTAGCGTGGAGTGAGTGAGTGGAGGGATTTGGGTGGCTCTTAACGTCTAAGTCTTGAGAGCCAGCGAGGGTGAAGTGAGGTGAGTATGGAGCAGCGCCGGAATGAAAGGGCGGGGGAAAACAGGGATTTCCGAGAAAACCCGCTGACCAGCTGCATCGTCCAGCACGATTCCCACATGCAAAAATCCGGCAGCGGCCCCGCTGGGAGTCGAACCCGGTTCGCCTATGTGGAAGGCGAATAGTCTAACCACTACACCACCGCCCCCACCACCCCCTCTTCGTAATAATATGATACTTTGGCATATCCATATTTTCTTCTAGTGGGCTGTTGATTCTGACTGGAATTTCCACACCACGCAAGCGTTCCTGTCTTAGAGCTGAAACAGTGGCATTGATCAGCCGAAACGCTACTCAAAGGAATTTCGTATAGCACTGTAAAATTACGCATAATCTATCAAATGCTAGACTTACAATCTTGTCATGGAGTAGGTAGGTACGCAGAGATGAAATACCGTGGCGGTTCCTTTTATGTTAACGTACCCATTCTCTGATTGACTTCGCGAGGCTCTGCGAACGAGAGTTGCGCTGCGAAAAATTTTCCTATTGGCTGATCTGCCGGCTGGAGGATAAGTTACCGGGCGCTGATTGGCGAACGGCGTTCCGAGATGTTGCTGACCAGTGACGCCATTTTGTTGGCGTGTGTGGCTGGAGTTAGTGGTGTGAGCGGTCGCTTCACCTCTGTATTTGTAATTACTCTGTTAGAGTTGGTCTCATTTGTACGCTGGCTACTNGTGGTGTGAGCGGTCGCTTCACCTCTGTATTTGTAATTACTCTGTTAGAGTTGGTCTCATTTGTACGCTGGCTACTATTCGAGCGGAAAACCCGTTTATTTTCTGACTACACGGCGCATGATTACGTCATGACTAGGAACCCGGAAATTTTGCGGATTCATCTGAGGACACGTTAAACTGCTTTCACGTGTGCATTTGTGCTTATGCTTCCATTGGACCACAGATTGTTGGACACGCCTCGAACGACTTTCAACCAATAAAAAACCTGCAAGGAAAATAAGAACCGAACTTGGTCTGGGGTTTGACTGGAGCAACAGTCAATGAACAACTAACTGAGTCTCGAGTGCACANAAATAAGAACCGAACTTGGTCTGGGGTTTGACTGGAGCAACAGTCAATGAACAACTAACTGAGTCTCGAGTGCACGAAGGTTTATGGATTCTAGCTTGTTGCAGAATGAATCCGTGAAATTTCCGTGTCTCTAGTGATGACACTGCGAAGCGTTTATTATTTCTCCAAATAATGCAGTGCATGTTAAATAAACTGTGGACCATTGACAGAAGTAAAGCAAATGTAAATGTTTTTAATATGTAATTTGNATGCAGTGCATGTTAAATAAACTGTGGACCATTGACAGAAGTAAAGCAAATGTAAATGTTTTTAATATGTAATTTGACACCAAAAATAACACGAAAAGTCTAAATGCTACCGAGTGGGAAATGCGTTGAATGCACGAGGAACCATTACTTCGGAGCGGTGTAACTTACTGGATATCTGTGTAAATCACGTTTTTAATTGGGCAGTCAAGTGTCCTCGCGAGCACTCCGAAACAACCCGGAATATCTGGCAAGTCTAGCACTCTCTTACGACCCTTCTTTTGTCGTTTTATGCAAAATAACAAGACTCAAAATGTAATGGAGAAAAATACAAGCAGTAACAAGAAAAAGTGACTCATAATTTTTGTACGCTAGGTATAGAGAGTGTAAATCTAAAACGAAGTCCTTATTTCGCTTTACTCGATTTTTAAGCCTCGTTCAGTAAGGATGGACCTTGTTTAATAAATCAGTTTAATTTCTTCTAAGTGTGAGTCGCTAGCCTACCCGTACTAAAAGAGGCTTAAACATCGAGCAAAGTTTTGAACATAAATAGCTTGCCTTTCTGGAAACACGATTATCCGATAGAGTTTTATCTGATTTATGCAGACGAATATGCGTGCGGGCAAGTTTAAGTTAGCCATATACACAGCACATCTGATCTTCTAATTGCTAGGCAGCAGCTGTAATGAATAACGTCGTATTTTATCTGCCAACTATCTCACGAATTTCTTTGGTCTGGTAATGTGCGTCCTTTTGCCTGCCTTGCGGGGAGGAATTGCTATATTTTTTAACATAATTCTACGGGCGGGAGGACCTGTTATGCACGTCTGTTGCAAAAATTTGTTTGGTGAAAGAAAGTTATGAAGAGCTGTCAGCAAGTTTTTGTCCCTTCGTAGGCACTGGCTCACGTAACTATTTTAATCCGTGGACACGCATCTGCATATTGGAAGGTTGAAACATGTAATTTTTATAGAACACTAGCCGTAGACAGGGGTATAAAAAGTATACCAGCTGCGTATTCCAATATAGAACTTTTTTTTTTGTAAATAGCATAATCAAAACAATGTGTTTTAAATTCAAGTTTATGTACACATTTTCGTAAATCGTTGTGTTTGAAATGTGAGAGAACTACATCTAACCGAGTTATAATGTACATAGAAAATATAGAAGCTAAGCAAAATGTATTCCTTTTAATATAAATGTGGGTCTGATAGAAAACATTACTATTTGACCACGCGATTTTACCTGTTCCAATAATGATTGGCGTATTAAAGTTGGGTCAGTTCCTTTACTGAAAATCAGCTCAAACTGCGTCTTTAGCAGTGGCGTGTGGTGAACTGTTGCAAGGTAAGCTGGCGTTAGCACTGCGCTGTACTCTGTTGTTTGCTGGTTTACTCTTCCACCACTGAAACGTAGCTCGGCAGCTGACGCCTCAGGACGCGTGTAATGGGTCCCTCGCTGCTCGCTTGTTAGTGGTCGGAATGCATTCAGTCTCCCTGGGCTGCATGGTGGTTACTGACTCCTGCCGCGTGCACCTGGGATGTACAGTAGTGAGCAAGCACCAGCTTACCTTGCAACAGCTCACCACGCGCCACTGGTCTTTGGAATTACTTAAGTCTCTTGGATTATATTCGTGAAGGAACTTCTTTCACTCAACAGCGATGCGTGTGGATTTTCAGTGAATTCCACCGTCCCGAAAATTAGAGCTCGCTCATCTACAAGTACCTGCCAGGTAATAGCGTCTAATTAATACAACTTTAAGGGACTGTCACTTTACTTATTTATACAACTAGTTCAGCTTGACAGTTGCCGTGACGAAGGTCGATAAAACGCCTCCGGATAAGCCAGTTCGTATGTGTCGTTGACTGAAGCTAGTCTATGTTGCTAAAGAACGTAAACCATCCACCGATAAACTTCCCCCGTTAAGTGAAAATTTTTATAAGTTTTAACTTAAGGAGTGATCGTCTCTTCACTCCAGAAATGGAAAGAATCTTGCAATACGTTATACAATTTCTTCATTGTGATATGCATGCTGAAGCTAATGATACCATCTTCTATGTTCTGCCGCCAGTCAATAAAGAGTTTCACTTTTCGAAGCAAGAATGAACTTTAACTTTACATAGGGCGGAAAAAAATGCAGAATTGTTTGAAAATAGATCCGTAGCAGAGCTTCCAGAAGTGCTCTATTAACCGCGAGCAGCCTATCAATAGAGATGATGGTTTACCGCGGGAAAAGTTGACTGGTTGCTAGCATTCAACGTACTGTACACATGTCCGGCAGTTTTCTTTCCTTATTGGCTGTCATGCACGTAAGAAGCTACTACCCCCATTGCACTGACCAATAAGGATTCTGTTACTATAAAGCAGAACGTTTGTGATGTATCTGCAAACATCTTAGGCGTGTTAAAACCTTGTTCATTCAATCATGAAAGAATAAACTAGTTAAGAGTGTTATAGAATATATGATGGCTCAAACAATTTTTGGATTTTTCATCATCTCTACCTATTATAAATTAAAGGCTGTACACGGTTGACTGAGAAATATTTAAATCAACGTAATGTTTTAACGGGCACGCTGACTTACCAGCTAAAGCCAAATTGTTCNGGTTGACTGAGAAATATTTAAATCAACGTAATGTTTTAACGGGCACGCTGACTTACCAGCTAAAGCCAAATTGTTTCTTAAATTCCATCGTTTTGCTATCATGGAGTTTAAGACACATATAACAATCAGTTTATCAGTTCAATAAAATATTTTCTTTCAAACAGTATTATGACCAGAGCTGTCATTCACATCGTGCATGACGTTCAACTGAAGATCATTAAGGTAAAAAAAAAAAGCTAACGTAAACAGACCTCATTGGCTTCCGTTGACTAAATTTGACCTCATAGGCTTCCGTCGACGAAAAATGTCACAAATGGTCATAGGCCTATCTGTAAACATTCCACCAATTTGAAATTTTCAGTTGAAGAACAACCTGTATTTATTTAACTTGTTCACACAATTTCTCATTTTACTGTTAACGAACAATAATTTTCTTTATTTAATGTATCCTCCAAAATAAATGGGGGAGGGTTGAATCCAGGAAGCCCTCCATCCAAACCCTTTTTTTTTTTCCTGTCTACACTCCTAGTCCAGAGTAAAGCATCTTGTTGCGAATTCTGAGCAGTTATAATGACGGATTTAATAAAGGCTGTTCACAATAAACTGAGCACATTTGAGAAAGAGATTTGGGCGGAACTTACCAACGAGGTCTTGAGAGCCGATGAGGGTGAAATTAGGTGAGAGTGGAGCAGCGCCGGAATCCAAGGGCGGATGAAACGGGAGATCCCCGAGAAAACCAGCGGACCAGTGGCATCGTCCGGAGAACTTTTGAAGGCCCTGCTTAAGATGTACTTGTATGCACATCGTGTATTCTTTCGTCTTACGTAAAATTATGGTTGCCATGGACATGGTCACTTTATTCATGTGTTGGTAGGGTAAAATTGTGTAATTATTAGAAAAGTAAATATTTTACATATTGACAAACTCTTACACTTAGCCCTATATGCATAAAAAAATATATGGCAAAAGAAATCATTTTAGTATTCAAAACTGCCTACTTAACACTTTCAATTTAACGATAAGAAATAGAACGACTTTATCTGCGTTGTTGCTAACTTTACTGGGCGCATGCCACTTAATGACATTTTTCAAAGTTTAATTTTAAAAGTGCTCAGAAAATCGTGAACAGCCCATAACATAAAAACCTTCCGTATTTATCTGTTCGATAATGATCAAATATCTGTTTCAGGTATATCGTTACTTTAGAGCACAAAACATAATGGCAAATTGTATTAAAATTAAGTGTCCGGCATAAAATGTGACAGGAGAAACTTTCATTTCAAAATTTTACGCATATTCTTCTGTCAAAAATGTTTGTAAGTTTGCTAGAGTTTTGCGGAAAAGTCAAGAAATTGTATTAATTTATCGAAGAGTTCACTGTTACGTAACTTATAATGGAAAACTGCAGTAAATTGTATAGTTGCTTTGGCTTATTAGAAAAGTTGACAGTTTACGCATGCGTTAAAGAAGTCGGTTCGTCGTTCCAGAGGCACTACCTTACCCATTATAACCCATTTACTTCAGGGCTAATTCCATTATGAACTCAGTGGAAAATGCGATGTAAAGCTAGAAGTTATCATTTTATTGCATTAATGGTTTTGTCACCCCTGTCATACCTTCTCCTATATCATGCATAAGGGATTATATATCACAAGGTTAAATAATAAGGGCGTTTATATTGATTGCGATGTTGCGATTAATTTTACCTTTGAGAAAATAATTTAAACAAGAGCGATTGCAATTCTAATAGCATAGTGATAATGTCTACCTTTGTAATGCTTTTATTATTAGAGCCATAACGGAACCAGCGTTGAAGTATATGGGGCTATTGATGGGTGCCATAGTACACTTGGAACGCTGGAATTGTCCTTTAAGGGGGATCAATGACCACCAATTTTGGATTTATCCATTTTTCGCCATACTTTGCATTAAAAAAATCTTAATGTTTCGCACAACAAAGTATCAATAAAAACTTACCATGATTTTATTAAAATATTACAGTTATACTTCATTTTTAACTATTGACAGCCGAGGAAAATGCTATAATCCATCCACGATTACTTCCAACTTTTCTGAAGCCCTTCTAAAGTTCTACTTCCAGTATATTCCTCCGCCTCTTGCAAGCAAAGCTCAATATAGTCTAGAAAAGTATACCAAAAGAGACAACGAACCACATTAGTGCGTGCTCAGTCTAATAATATTTTGCAGGAGAACTATTTATTACTAGGCATTACCAACACACCTATTTTCTCCCTGTTTCTGTTCATATAAATTATAAATTAAATATTATAATTTATGGATAGAATATATGTGAATGTTCAATTTAAACAAAAAGTAGATAATTTAATGTTGACACAATTATAAAACGCTCGTGATGAGCGTCATATTTTGGAAACGACCAATCATTTCATACAAGGGGTCACTTTTCCAAAGGTTTGATTCAAAACGTGTGGAGAAACAGCGAATAGACTATAAATTATATTTTTTGAGGACAGTTACAGAAATTACAACAGAAGCCAAAATCAATTAATACCCTTTTTAGGAAATGGGGGCAACGATGGCGTAGTGGCCAGGGCGCTCGCCTCCCACCATGGCGATCCGGGTTCGATCCCCGGTGGGCTCACTCCCGGATCTTCGCATGTGGGAATCGTGCTGGACGATGCCGCTTGCCGGCGGGTTTTCTAGGGGTACTCCCACTTCCCCCGCCCTTGCATTCCAGCGCCGCTCCATTCTAGGGTTTCATTTCTGTCATGCTCGGGGATGACGGTCACCTACGGGTCCCAGATGGAAAGTCCGTCACTCGGAGGGTGTCGCCTTGCCCTGGGTGCACTCCCCACACGCCATTATTATTATTATTTTAGGAAATGTGCAGAGCAGTGTCATATAACCTGTCGTTCCCTAAAATAAAATACGAAACCTGTATGTAGCTTACTTGTAGAATAAATTCTATAAATTTAAGATGGCAGCGACTGTTCCCCCTTGATGTCTTTGAACCATGCGCAGTAAGGCCTGAGATGAGCATAGTGGATAACGAACCACTTGTACCAACCAGACTCGGCGCTCACGAACTGAGTTAAGCCGTCGAGAGAGCGCGAAATACCGTTGGCAGTACCCCATCACGGACTAGTTAAGTACACGGTGAACGAAATTACGTGGGAGGGGGGAGGGGTTCCCTCTGATGCGCGCGTACCCATTATCTGATTGGCTGTGCGAATCTTTGGCGAAGGGCCTTGTGCCCGGTTGGTTACCGCGTGCTGCGGAAGATTCCCTATTGGCTGGGCTGCCGGCTGGCGAGTAGTTTGCCAGGCGCTGATTGGCAGTCGGCGTTCCGACATGTTGGTGGCCAGTGACGCCGTTTTGGTGGCGTGTGCAGCCTGAAGTCCGCGGTTATAAGCAGCGGTTTCGCTTCCGTATTCTTAATTACCCTGTGATCTCAAGTCACGAGTGCGAGACACCTTAGCGGGACACGCCCGCCGATGATTTTGTGAACTTGGAGCACTGTGTTCGCTGTTAGATACACTACATTGTTTAACAGACTATTTGTGGCTAACTGAAAACTTCCTCCGCTTCCTGCAAGCGAAGCTCAATCAAGTCTAGAAAATTACACCAAAGGAACAACGCACCACATTTGTGCACACTCACCTTAATACTTTTTTATAATAATTGTAAACAAAATTTAATAATCTATAGGTTATAAATAAGTAATAGTCAATTTAACCAAAAATAAGATACCTTTATGTTAATAGAAGTATAAAACGCATGCTATGTGCGATACATTAAATATATACGACAGGATCAAACATGTCAAAGGCACAAATGAAGTAATTTTTTTTTTAAGTTTTTAACCAAAATGGGTGAAGATACAGTGAATGGACTATATATCGGTGGATGATTTGCGTACTATAGTAACATAAACTAACTTCCAAAAACGACACATCGAACATGCTTATCCGGTACTCGAACCATGAACTTCACGCTCCGGAGACGTCACGTCGTCACGATGGCTGTCAAGCAAAAGTAGGATGTATAAATAAATAAGTGAAATGTTACTCCCTGAGAGTTCTGTTATTTAGCTGCTATTTCCTGGCAGATATACGGAGTTCGGCGAGCATCAATTTTGGGACAGCGGGATTCACTGAAAATCTACAGACATCACTGCTGAGTGAGTGGAATGCAGTCACGAGAATAATCGAAACTATTTTCGTAATTGCAAATATGCAGCCTAAGCTGATTTGCAGTGAAGTTACTGCCCCAACTTCAACTCGTCCATAGTCATTAGAACAGGTAAAAATAGCGTGTTCAAACAGTGATACTTAGGGCCAGTGACTTTTCGCGTAAAAATCGGAGCACACAGTAGACTTCAATACCATATACACGCCTCAGCTGTTGTTATACCTCTATTGGCTGCTGGTGCCGTGTCCGTCTTTGACCAAGCCACTCAGGACTAAGTAACTCCGACACCGAACCTTCGTGACTCNGCTCAGGACTAAGTAACTCCGACACCGAACCTTCGTGACTCGTGCACAAACGGTTAACACGCGTCAGAACATTTTTTAGTCAATCAAAGAAGCTGGACGACTNGCTGGTGCCGTGTCCGTCTTTGACCAAGCCACTCAGGACTAAGTAACTCCGACACTGAACCTTCGTGACTCGTGCACAAACGGTTAACACGCGTCAGAACATTTTTTAGTCAATCAAAGAAGCTGGACGACTNGAACCTTCGTGACTCGTGCACAAACGGTTAACACGCGTCAGAACATTTTTTAGTCAATCAAAGAAGCTGGACGACTTTACAGTGCTTTGGACTGTATCTTGTCTCGAAATCTTTTCGCGAAATATTACTGCCCCTAACTATAGGCATGTGCTTTCAATAAGGAGAAACAATTTTATTACCATTAACTATTACCTGCAGTGCTTTCGGAGGAAGCGGTACTATCGGTTCAATATTTCATTATATTTCGTGAAATATTTCGTAATGGTTTGTGTCTCGAGTCTCGGAAAATTCGTATCCATGCAATGACCTTGTGTGAAATTGTAAGAGGGCTCGCCTCTGTCGAAACATATTGGTTTCATTGAAAAAAATATTAATCGCATCGGTATTGGCAAGTGTATCAAAGGCGTTTTCTCTATTTTGACTACTACGGGCAATTCACGTGCAGCAACGACGCAAAATGCCGCATTGAAAATAACTTAACGCTGTTACCCTGCATTTTTGTGCAAACGTATAAATACAGGTTGTGAAATTTCACGAAAATACTTCAAGACAAGTTGTATTTAAAAAACTGTAGGGTTTTGATACGTGTTAACTGTCTGCACATGAATCACGAAGGAGCCGTGCCGATGTTCCCGAATTCTGAGTGGCCCCGGTCAAATATGAAAACTCCTTCTCAGGCAGGTAGCAACCAATGGCAATATACAAACTGCATTTGTGTGCTTATGTGTAGTATTAAAGTCNAACTCCTTCTCAGGCAGGTAGCAACCAATGGCAATATACAAACTGCATTTGTGTGCTTATGTGTAGTATTAAAGTCTACTGTGTACTCGTAATTTTTTTTCGCGGGAAATCACTAGCTCTACATGTGAATATCACAAAAAAAATATATTTATTTTATGCAACAGCTAACTCACTGTATATAGGGAACTTACATAAATGAGTACCTATAGAATTGCGACGCTCAATAGAAAACCACTTGAATAGAGCCACCATTAGTGTCAGTCGGAATCGGATCTACAGCCTCCTTAATTCGAGTCGTGTATGCTATAACCACAACGCCCGGTTTTAATAAAGATACCAGAACACACAATTTTGTTGACATTTTACCCCTACAAATTTAGGTATGAAGTCGGATTCACATTACTGTGGAGTGGAGACATTTGGGTCTTGACGTCTTGAGAGTCGATGACGGCGAAGATAGGTGAGTATGGAACAACGCCGGAATGCAAGGCCGGAGGAAACTTGGAGATCCCCGAGCAAACCGCCGACNGAAGATAGGTGAGTATGGAACAACGCCGGAATGCAAGGCCGGAGGAAACTTGGAGATCCCCGAGCAAACCGCCGACCAGCGGCATCGTCCGGCACGTTTCCAAAGTGCGAAAGTCCGGAAGCGACCCAGCCGGGAATCGAACCCGGTCCATGTAGGTGGGAGGCGAGTAGTCTGACCGCTACGCCACCGCGACCCCTAACATTAACGCCGATCACGACTAACAGACAGGGCAGAAATAAAATTCTGGTTATTCATATTTAAGCAGGGTTTCTACGTTACCGCGTTGGTGTTTGGTTGAGAAACTCTGTTTATGACCACGCTGTTCCATTCCTTATTTTAATTGTCCTATGCTTAAATTTTCTGACGTAGCCTATATGATAAACAAAAAACTCGACGCTTCCGGGTTTTCCTCTACTTTAGTCATTTCAATATGTACGAATTTATGATTTATTACTTTCAGGCGTCTATGAATATATTTTACACTCCATACTTCTCAGTTATTTTTGTTTAATAAGTTTTTGAGTAAAATTAATATTATGATTCACATTTTTCATTATAAAAAAGACCCATTGTACAGTTAACCATTGTATNGTTTTTGAGTAAAATTAATATTATGATTCACATTTTTCATTATAAAAAAGACCCATTGTACAGTTAACCATTGTAGAGGCCTATGCTGTCCACGGTTAATCGAGAACTTTTAAAAAATCCACCTCTGCAAAATGCCACTGCCTCGACCTGCATATTTTTTAACTGGTACTGTGACCTGGCATGTGCCCGGCGAAGTTGGTAACGACAAAGGAAAGTACCTATATGTCTTGGCGCTGAACCAAAATTTTTAGGTAATTATTTATGAAAGTTGAAGCAATTAATTATGCTTGTTGGTATTTAAGGCTTGTAAATGTAAAAAATAAACAAATTCAAACAACTTTTCTAATATTTTGACATTTTCATTTGACCGACACATGAATAAAGTGATGATGCCCATGGCAATGTTGGCTTTACATATGGCGGAAGAACGCACAATGTGCATGCAAGTATATCTTAAATACAGCTTTCAAAAGAGCTCGGTTGACCGTCGACCACCCATGCCGTCGTTGGCATAAATCACACCAAACAGAAAGACCTGTGGGAAATATCGCCGAAGTCTTCTCTTTCCGAGAGCAAAAATTTTCGACATTAGCTCAGCTTTTCGGCGTGGTTCATGCGGAAAACTGAGACAGTTTATTCTTGGCTGCTCCATCTTTCCGCTAAGTGTGACAGCCTTAAACGCAAACTTGGAATAACACGGAAATGAAAATCTATTTCGAAACAGTTAGTTAGTGGGAACACGAATATTTCGCGGTTTCAATTAAGGCGTATGCATCATATTCGAGTATAGTTCACTCATGGTTGCTACCAAGTTTCCTGTAGCCCTGCTTGTGTTATACTTTCAAGCTTTTCCGCCGTCTCAATATAAACAAGGCATAACTAAGTTAAGTGTAGAAAATTACACCACAGGGACAATGCGCCGTATTTGTGCGCATTCATTTTAACTATAGGTTGCATGATATCTATTTATTATTAGGCATTATAACCACAGACATTTGCTCTCTTTTTTGTTTACGTTAATTATGCATGAAACATTATAATTTATGCTATGTTAAAATATAAGTAAATGTTTACTTAACCCGAAATAATATACCTCTATGCTGACACAAGTATACTTCTGTTAACATAAAAAAGTATGTGTTATTTATGGTTAAATTGATTTTCCAGTTCTATTTTATATATAAACTATAATATTTCACTTATAATCAATATTAATAAAATCGGGGAGAAAACATGTATGTTGAAAGCAGCCAAACAGAGTGTCACGTTAATGTAATTTTCTATACAGTAGAATCCTGATAATACGTATTGTCAAGGGACTGAATGTTAAATATGAATTATCGCGATATTCACATTAACGGGATTACCAATAATCGAGAGCAAAAAAAAACATAATAACGAGATTAATGCAAATTTGCATTAATATGTAATGAAAAACGCATGGCTACATATTATGTATACATACAAATCAATAATTACATAAATTAAAAACACATTAAAAATTTATGTTAAAAAAATTTGGAATTTTCTTTTGGTGNCCAAAATTTCATCATCAGTTAGAATCCCCGCTACCACCAGGCCATCGTCAAAATGGACGAAATCTTCAAACTTTAAAGAATTTTCTTCATTTTCAGGAAGACAATTCCAATTCACAGGGCATTCTTAGTCTTGTTTAGTAGCTGCTGATGAAAGTTCCACCTTCATGAATCCACAAGCACGAAAACAGTTTTTTATTGTGCTTTCGCTAACACTTTACCACGCCATGTGAGCAATGTTCATGGCTGAAAATAAGGTGATTTTATGATCCTTCCCATCCTCGATGCTGTCAAGGAGTTGCATCACTACTTCCTTGCGGTAAAAGGTTTTGAACGTTTTAATTGTGCCCTGGTCTAGAGGCTGCAGCGTAGAAGTTGCGTTGGCAGGTAAAACCATAACATTAACATGACTGAGCGTTGGGGCATTGTTGTGGGCCCTACAATTATCCATTAAAAGTATAATTTTTCGCTGCCTTTTCTTCATATCAGCATTCACTGATCGTATCCTTTCCTTGAATAATTCGCCCGTCACCCACGCTTTTTTGTTTGCACGATAGGTCATCGGAAAAGTTTTTATGTTTTTAAAACATCTTGGTTTGGCTTATTTGTCTATCATGAGCTGTCTTAATTTCTCAGATCCATCCATGTTGGCGGCCAACAATATGGTTACACGTTCTTTACTATTTTTTCCGCCATGACACTTTTCTTCCTTAAAACACATTGATCGGTCGGGGAGACACTTATAANTTTCGGCCATTAAACTTTTCTTCCTTAAAACGCATTGATCGGTCAGGGAGACACTTATAAAATAACCCCGTCTCATCGGCATTAAAAATGTTTTTGAGCTCATAAGAATCGATTATTTCTCCTAATTCGTCTTTCCACTCAGAACAAACGTTGGCCGATATACTCGCACTTTCCCCACTAAGCTTCTTAAATTTTATGCTGTGCCTTTTTTTAAACCTATCAAACCAACCATCACTCGCACGAAAGACTTTAGTTCCCATTTTTTCTGCGAAAACGTTTGCTTTTTCTCTTAAAATGTTTCCTCCAACTGGTACATTCGAATTCCGTGCTTGCGCAACCACTTTTTAAAATTCTCTTTTAGTTGTGGATACTCACCAGTCTTAAAAGTGCTTTACTTTGATGTCCAATGCCTGGGAGACGATTTTGTCCTTGTTATTCAGAATTGATGTTATTGTGGAAAGAGGAACGTTTTAACGTTTGGACACAACAATTTTTTTATCACCACCAGCCACGGTGTTAATGATTTTTTTTCTCTCTCTAATGGAAATACACTTATTAGCTCTTTTCGGAGGCATGGCGAAGACCAAACTGACTAACTTTTCCCTCGCTCTGCTCCTTCCTACCCTCTCATAACCCTAGGCCGGACACCAAGGCACCTCTTAGTTCTGAGAATCAGAGACACATCGCCTCACAGCCTACTCGGCGTCATTACCTGCCCTTTAAACCCTCCTTCGTCCCTCAGTACCCTTCCGGTCTTTTTTACCCTACCCGAATCGCATAAATCTAGAGCTGGTGTACAGTCCAGGGTTAAAAACATTACGAGTTAACAAGATTTTTAAGTTGGAAATAAGAATTATAAGACGTTTTAATTGAGCTCGAGCCCCAAAATAAATACGTATTATCAAAGGGACCGGAATGCATTGTTTTTTTACGAATTAAAGGGATTTTCTCAAGGGACTGGCAAATTTGTACGAATTAGCGGGATATACGAATAATCGGGATGCAAAATATCGGGATTTTACTGTACTTAGTTACGCTTTGTTTGCATGAGGCGGAGGAATATCACGAGAGTATAACTTTAGCAGAGCTTCAGAAAATTTTGAAATAACCACGAATGGGCTATATCAGTCAGTGGACATAAAAATCGTCTCTCCTAACTGTACCTGTAGAGGCAGTGATTATGTTAAGAAACATTTGACTTAATAGATAATATGACTGCAAGTAACACTAACTGGCACGCACCCGGTAAAGTTGGCAACGACAAAGGGGAAATAGTTCCATGTCTTTACGTTGAATTAAAAGCGTTAGGTAAACATCTGTGAATACTGAAATTATTTACTTTGCTTTCTATCTTTAAAGCATATATGTGTAATGATTAGCAAATTTGTAAAGTGCTTTTCTAATAATTTTACACAGTTTTTCTTGACCGACGTGCGAATTACGTGATCGGTCTCATGGCAATGTTTAATTTTGAACATGGCGGAATAATACACAAAGTGCATAAGAGTAAGTTTTAAGCAGGGTTTTGAAAAGTGCTCAGTTTACCGCGAACAGCCCATACAACAGTAGTATTGATTTTGCCATTGGTTGATGTCCTATCAAATCTCCATATCCGTAGTTCAATGAGCCAATCAGGTTTTGGTACCTTAATCACAGAAACTACGTGTTTCTTATGCAAACAATTAACCCGCCCTAAATCGGAATTCAACCAATCAAGAATGACATATCGTTCTGCATACAGCTTGACCCAAAATCTTTTCGCGAAGTATCACTGCTAGCGATCCGAGAATTTTGCTAACTCGAGCGATACCAGGATATATTTTAACCACTTGTATCTTATTAATTTATAATTTGGAGACTCATTTGCTGACACACCCATGTAGTACAACAGATCAGTAATATTCAGATTGTTCGGAAACTCAGTGCCCAAACTCCGGATATACAGTTTTTTTTTTTACCGATATTAACACAAAAGCCCTTTATACTTAATTATATCCGGAAACAGATTTTTATTTGAAATAATTGTGTTCACTGTTATGGCGTACAAAACATGCAGAACGAGGCTGCTCGATCATGCGTGAACGACCAGTTGCATAGGAAGTAGGCGTGTGACGATGCGTATGTAATAATTTAGTGTCGCGCGCCTACGACCTATGCAACTTGTCCTACACGCATCGCAACACATCCTTGTTCTCCAGGCGTTGTACGCCGCAACTTTGAATACAATTAAATTATGTAAAAACACTTTTTCTGGATATAAGTGTAGAGGAATTTGGTATTACAGTTAGTCCACATAAACTATGTCTGGAGTGTTGTTATTGAGTTTCCGAACATCCGATGTATGTAGAAAGACAACGAACGAATCTAGTACAACCTATTACACAATATAGACACAATGAACTAATGACAGCTCCTGGAGTGTATACAGAACTGTCAAGTTTCTCTTGGCCGTCAAATGAACTCTACAAGAAAGGATGATTCATATCTGTGATCGACACAAAATTTTACTTCCGAGCCCACGGGCCCAACTTGCGCTGGTCGCAGAAAATATTGTTCCTTTAAAAAAAAAATTCAGGATGGAAAGGGCGGTAGAATACAAAGCAACCAGTTCCATTTATTTCCCAGAAAAACGAAAAGGAGTATTTTTTTTCCATCTCCCATGTCCTCCCCTGATACTCCCCCCACCATTCGACATGGTTTCTTCGTTCGGCCCGGGCGGGAAAGAGAACTGTCACGCGACAGCGCATGTAACCTCCCTCGCGGCCGCTGATTGGCGGCGGCGGGCGNTCCCACCCGGTGGAACCACCCCCACCTCACCCAGGCGGGGCCGGCTTCTGCCTTGCGCGTGGGGCACTCTCTGCCACCGGAACCGCTCCAAGACGACACGAGATCACACAACCGCTGCTAGGTCTGTGCGTTACCGTAGACTAACAATGAGGCAGACCGATCATTCGTCTTCTCCACGTGTACTCAAACACTGACCTACCCCATACCAACACAACCGTTGAAGCCACGTGGTCAACACTGACCAAAGTTGCTTTATATCTTACTGTTCGAAACACAAGCACTTTTATATGAATAAAACATGTTTTATCAGTTCGAACTTAATTGAATTGCATTAAAAGTTGGTTAGAGGAAGTACAAAAACATTTTAAAAAATATTTTTTTTTTTTTTTTTTTTTTTTTACAGTCTTTCGTACGGGCTCACAGCGAGCGCGTAGCCATTCCGCGAAATAAGGAAGTGCGTGTTTTTTTTTTCTAAGGCTATTTCTTGCTGTGATTGTAGCACCCCCTTAAGGCATCTGCCTGCAGGAAATGAATGGGCAGTGTCATATTCTAATTAGCCCCATCTATTAACAACAACGCACTGTCTTCAGGCGTTAAAGTAACCAAGAGAGTTCTAGGCGTGCGTGAATATTTCCGCTAAAATGAGGTGTCCGTAGCAATGGGCTGAAAGAACTAAACAAACACGGCACTCAAAATCTCTCATTTAACCAGGTAAGTAAATTCTAGGAAAACATTTTACAGTATTGCAAATATATATATAGGGTATTATTTTTTCATGTACGACGTAAAGCGCTCTTTTCTAGAATTTTGGTAGTGTGTTTACAAATGTTCCAGAAGCCACTTTCCGAATACATTAACGTAGGCCTACTAATTACCGGTTTGACGCCATTATTGTTTATTTCTTTTTAGCGATGCGGTCACTACTATTATAAATGAACAAAAGAGAAGGTCTCAATTATTACAGAATAAAAATCCTTTACGATTCGCAACTATTTGTACTGCTCAGCGGTGTTAACGTCTGCCAGAAAAGTGGCATGTTGCAAAAAGTACGCTGGTACAGGCCGAGATACGAACAGAATCAGTTTTATAACCAGAAATGTGAAAGATTTGCGGTTAAAATAGACGTGAAACACTTGTAGGTGTTTGTAGGTACTACGTTTTCAACCGGCCGACAAATTTTTTGGCATCTCGTAAAGGACTCTGAGCCAATAACACATACGCAACAAAACGCAGGACCTTTCAAAGCTTTTTCATTTTCACTCACGTGTTTTGTCGCGGAACTTTTTTTTTTTTCACCCACGGTATATTTAAAAAAAAAAAGTCCAAAATGGAACGGCTAGATAATACTCCTTAAGGGACAAGTCTAATGCGAAGAGAAATTTCCAAATTCATATGGCAACCGAGCTCATCAAACTTTCTATACTTGCAGTCAGATGTGTGATGAATTTCGCATGTATAGACTGATGACAACCATTACGTATTTAAGACTTTTTAACAGAAAATTTGACTGTTATTTAAGGCAGTCGGTCCCCAAAGAAATTAATTATTTTGTAATTGTGCCAAACATTTTTCGACTCGTACGCATTTTATGTGATGACATTTTCCTCGGATAAAAAAAGTACACTTTATTTTTTTTTTTATAATTTGATGTTAAATAAAAAATACATTTTTTGCTTTGCAGCTGTAATAACAAAAAATAAATTGTACAGATGAAAAAATATAACATAAACTAATGTCGTGGGCTACTACTTGACATATAAAATCACTAAATAACAGTTCATAAATTAAAAAAAAAAAGTTAAAATTATGCAAACATTTCTTTATATTTAACAATTAGTTTCATATATATGGCATGTTATTTGGTGAATATATATGTGTCACGAATTAGCTCATGGAATTAGTTTACTTTGTAATTTTTTCATCTGTACTACTTAATAATTATTTGTTATTACGACTGCAACAAAACAGAAGAATTTCGTATTTTACATCAAATTATAAAAAAAATATAAAGTATAAAATGTTTTTATTCGAGGAAAATGTTATCACATACAATGCGTACGAGTTGAACATTGTTTGGTACAAATATAAAATTATTATTATTTTGTCCGACATCCTTAAACTTCCATTAAAAAATACGCTAATTTGAAAAACATTTTTGCCATAACTGTTAGGCGAGTTTTCCCATGCTTGAATGCTTGAATAGGAAGGGTGTGAAATTATACTATTTGCATCATGATTATACTTGTGCAAAATTTAGTTTCGCTTAGAAGATAATGTAGTTATGCCACAGGTGTGTATATATATGTATACACACACACACACACACACACACACTTTGCTCACCGCCGCAGAAGTTGCTATTTTCATGAAACCATAATATTCTTCGTTTTGATCCTGGGTTAAAAAAGTGTGCTTTGTTTTCGAAGGTAAATTTAAGTTACTTTGATATGTAAAACGAATCCTTAGTTTTCTGAACGTCATAAACGTAAATTTAAGAGCAACAATCAGGCCTAATAATAAGACGATATAAAAGGGCTTGCATGCTAATTTTCTCCATAGTATGAATAGTCACATTTCCCACAAACTCTACACGGACCGAAAAAGTAGCAACAAAGCTCCACATTTACTCAGATGTAACTACTTGAACGTTTTCCATGTAGTCCGTAGCTTGAACACAGAAAAAGTTCTAATGTTGTGGCAACAGTATTGATGTTACTACAACAGTAATTGTTTTGTTATCTGTGAGCCTTCAGTAGTTAATGTTACTGTAAATGTACGTAAAATACTCTACTGTTAATCTATTGATGTTAATGTAACATTCGGTATTTTTGCAACAACATTACCGCCTTACTGTTCTGTCAACATTAAGATGGTGTTTATGTTGCAGCAAAATAAATTTTGTGTTCGATTTATGTTAATATTTGTGTTCAAAATTTCAATGTATTTTCTTTGCTTTAAAAAACATTCAGATGGAAGATAAACTAAGTGAAATTTTTTTTTTTTTTACAAAAAAGAAATATTACCAACAAAAAAATGACCTACTGCTGCGAGAGTAATCGAACACGCGCCCTCGTTGGTAATCGTTCTCCACTTTACGGAACCTGATAATAAAGAAATGTTGCTGTACACGAAAGAAAAGTGTTAGATGTTATTAATTTTTTATTTGGTTCATAACAGTTTTTAGTACTCAACGAAACTTTCTAAATGCTACATTACAAAATAACAAATTACTTAGATCATTGACATATTGGTTAAACATTTTATATGCAGAAACTGAAATTACCCCAAAGGACATTGCTGAACTATTGTAACCACAAAACAAGGTTATCATTTCATCTTTTAAGTTTGATGGCAATGCTGAGTTCTGTGTGTGGGCAATTTTTATTTAGTCTCGTGGTCGGCGAGGGACACAACTCAATCATACCATAATAATAAAGGTTATCATTGTAATTGATAAATACATAAAACAAAAATTTTGTTCGTAGCAAACCTATTTCTAGTGGTGCATATTTAAAGACACATTTCTTCTGGGTACAAAACAAGTGTTGCAGCAAATAAAAAGGTTTTTGGGGTGTACTTCATAACTAGGGCCACCTGTTACTCGCGAAAATATTTCAGGACTTCTCGTACTCCAAAACACTATAGCTCAGATCCACTTTCGTGATTGGATGTTTTGAACTGTGGCGCATTGCAGGTATCTGCCCGCGAATCACGGACACTCATTGCGAGAGTAACCTTATTCTGATTGGCCCAGCCAGGTAAGGAACTGTCTCCTGACAAAGACACGTGGCAAATAACCAAAAGAAACCTGCACGTATACCATAGGTACAGACCTGAAAAATTCGCGTTTTCATTTCTGGACAAGCTAGAATTCAAAGCCCTGTACGTTTGTATTGCGAATGCTATTGGTGTACCTGTTAAATTACACCTCCTGGACAACTCTGAGCCTATAATAAATACACAGTAAAATGCAGACCGAATCACCGTATTCCGCTAATACAACAAGCAGCCAATTAACAGTGATATCTGCATAATTTTGCATACGAAAATAGAGTATAGCCTACAGGTCATTGAACTCGCGAACCATGGGTAGTTGGAATCTTGTCTTCCCGCAAATATTTCTACGAAAAACAGAAGGCCCTTACTGTAGAAAATTGTCTGGTAAACTTCCTAAACGGCGTAACTTTAATGAAAGTTTTTAACATATACATTGTACGGAAATAATACCACATGTTGAACTGCAAATATGGGAATGTTGAGCGTCGTTACTATACGAGGTTGGGGACTTCCCTACTCATTTGACTGTTTCGTAAGCGAATGTAGGAACGCCACCGTGGATGAACGGGAAAATAGTTTATCATTCGCACTTTCCCACTATTACTATACATTGATATGGTAATTTTACGGATAATTTCTTAGAGTGATACGTAGAGACCTGAAAAATTCGCTAGTTCAATGACCTGTAGGCTATACTCTATTTTCATATGCAAAATCATGCAGATATCACTGTTCATTGGGTGCTTGTTGTATTAGCGGATGACGGTGATTCGGTCTGCATTTTACTGTGTATTTATTATAGGCTCAGAGTTGCCCAGGAGGTGTAATTTAATGTGTAGACCAATAGCATTAGCAATAAAAACGTACGGAGTTTTGAATTCTAGCTTGTCCCGAAATGAAAACGCGAATTTTTCAGGTGTCTACGTATTAGTAATTAACAAATGAATGTTATGAAGTTGTACGTTATTATAAGAGCTGTGAATTATATATGAGTGTCGCATAAAATTGGCACTTGCTGGTAAAAACAGTATTTGTAAGTAGTAGTGACAGACAGTAAATAATTGCTGTAAGATAGGGCCAGTGACTTTTCGCGTAAAAATTGGAGCACATGGTAGACTTCAATACTATATACACACCTCAGCTGTTGTTATACCTTCATTGGCTGCTGGTGCCGTGTCCGTCTTTGACCAAGCCTCTCAGGACTAAGTAACTCCGACACTGAACCTTCGTGATTCGTGCGCAAATGGTTAACACGGGCCAGAACATTTTTTAGCCAACCAAAGAAGCTGGACGACCATACAGTGCTTTGGACTGTATCTTGTCTCGAAATCGTTTCGCGAAAAGTCACTGCCTACTGTAAGAGTATTTTATAACATTTTAAATACAATAGGAAGTACAATTTAGTTGTTTTATTTTATAAATACCTCCAACCCTCACAAGCCGGCATACGCCCTAGGCGATTTGTAACAATACTATAGTATAAAAAAAAATAACAACCGGATATAATTTGCCATTATTTTCAACATTACATTTTACGTTATATATTTGCGCGAGTTGCTTCATACACTGTGGTACGCAGGCAGCTACTACTTACACACGGTGTTTAAGGCTGCAGTTGACAGCAGTGATTTTATTTCCAGTGGTTGTTTCCATAAGTGCCTAGTTTAAACGCGGACATTAATTACGCACTAGGCAAAGGGACGGGCTACAAGTTTCGTTCAGCTCGTCACCACGGGATTCAAACCTAGGGTTTTTTTTTTCCGGCGACAGCACGACGCCTTAGTAGTGGAAAGAGGTCGATAGCGTAGGTTTTATTTTAGCCGGAGCTCTCTCTCTCTCTCTTTCTCTATTTCTTCCAAGAAGCGGGCAGAGAGAGAGAGAGAGAGAGAGAGAGAGATGAAGGCCGTGAGAAGGTGCAATCCAAGAAGGGAAATGGCCTCCGCGGTGGAGACAGACATTTCCTACGCGCATGCGCGCGCCGGCTTGCGTCAACACCGAGACGTCAGCTTGTCACGCACAGCAGGAACGTTGTAGGAGGCGCGCGTGCGTACGAGCGTCTCGGATGAGCGAAGACTGACAACCGTCGCGGGCCAAAACAAACATGGCGGGCGGGCGTAACCTCGTCGCAACAGCTACTTTCAAAACTTGTTTCTCGCGTGTAAATACTGAGACCGGTGCTTTCATGCATCCTCGGCGTTCGGCTCGCTTCTTAGGAAAGCTTGTCCGAGAAGTTGGAAGGGGGGAGGGAGGAGTGCTATTCTACTTTCTAAAACATTTTAATAACAATAATAATACCCCAAAGAAACTGTTTTAGACAGTCCCCTGCCACAGAGTAGATAAACATGCAGAAACGAAATTACGTGCCGGGCATTGCGTCCGATTGGCTACTGCGTGCTACGGAAAGTTCCCTATTGGCTGGGCTGACGGATTGCAAGTTGGTTACCAGGAGCTGATTGGCGAACAGCGTTCCAACACGTTGCTGGTCAGTGACGCCATATTGCTGGCGTGCGCGGCTGGAGAGTGGAGAGATCAGCGCGGTTATTAACATCGAGATCTTGAGAGCCGATGAGAGTGAAGCGAGGTGTGTGTGTGGTGCAACGCCGGAATGCAAGGCGTGGGAAACCGGAGACATCCGAGAAAACCCGCCGACTACTGGCATCGTTCGGCAGGAATTCCCACGTGCGAAAATCCAAGAGAGACACCCCACCAGGAATCGAACCATGTTTGCCTAGGTGGGAGACGAGTAGTATAACCACTACACCACCGTGGCTCCGTGTGTGTCTGAGAGTTCGAGGAATAAGATGTTATTTAATTTCTGTATACTTAGTACTATCCGCCTCTGCTATCCGTCTTTTAAAGATAGCTTCTACCGCCAATAACTTTCTCATAATACACAGGGCCTATACCACTGGAAATTCACAATGGAAATTCACATGCATATTTTGAGCCAAAATTTAATGATTGGATTGTGCATTTTCTGAGTCGTTTTGGCACTTTCCAGACCAATTTAAAGAGTGTCAGAATTCTTATTGGCCCAGAGAAATGGGATAGCAGCTTCACACACGCATGACAACCAATAGCGAAATAGAATTGTTTTGCTTATGCACAGTACGTTTAAATCTTTTTTAACACTCTAATGTTCCGTAATAAAACATCGTCGCCTGAATTTAGTATATGGAGGAGGTTCGCCACTAACAAGTGATATACAGCACTAGGCATATATACAAATTACCTCAAAAAGTTGCATACGTCCTATATACAAACAGTATTGACGTTTTTGTTTTCTCAACGGTCTAATCCTTGAAGCAGTAGTTTCCCACTCAAACCAGTTACAATACCTATCACCTCTACTTAGGCATACTAGTTTTACACCAGCAGTCAATGGGCTGACATAGTTTTGATTCGTCTACATATCCTATTTCAAAACAATACTCATTTATTTATTGTTTAAATATATTCCCGAAAACAAATCCTTTGCTTTATTAATCCCAGTTCATGGGCGGCATATACAGAATAACGAACTAGTGAATTTACGGAAATTTCCGTGAATACACATACATTTATGTGGAATTTACGGAAACACTAGTANCCCGTGAATACACATAAATTTATGTGGAATTTACGGAAACACTAGTAAAGAAAAAAAAAAAGGGGAGGGGGTTCGTATTTTTTAGGAACATTTTCGAATATTTATTATTAGTACCCTTCCGTAATTCCAAGTATTTTTTCTAACAATGCAGGAACCAATGGAAAACTTCCGTATGTCAGTTAATACCAGCAGAAACTAGTAACAAACCTAAACTGAGAGAAAGGCCAAAAAAATATTTTTTTATACAGTCAAAAATATATTTACTTGCCTCAATAAACTATTTTGTTAAGAAAACATATCTTGAAAAGCAATAAAATTAATTTAATTCATCTAACAAAATACATGTGTGAAATTAGTCTGTCAACAGAATATTTGGCTCAATCAAATGTACATGTTTGTGTTGCCACCCATTTGATTGCCTCCGTTCGAGAATAAAACTCAAGATTTTGTTTGAACTTTTTTGTGACAATTAGTATATATCAGTGTTTGTTAGTGCATTTATTGATCATTAATAATGGTAAAAACGTCCTAGTAAAATTTCAATAATAAAATAAAATATAATGCTGTAAAGTTTGAAATATTTATTTATGTACGTTGACGAGTATTTGCAAGGTATTTATTTGAAAACACACAAACTTTATCCGTGGTCACTTTGCNAAAATATAATGCTGTAAAGTTTGAAATATTTATTTATGTACGTTGACGAGTATTTGCAACGTATTTATTTGAAAACACACAAACTTTATCCGTGGTCACTTTGCGGAAGTTGCTACGTCTGGTCGCCTTTAAGCGCTTGCCAACGAGCTGACTTGCAGTCTTTCTCTCGTCTCGCCTCATAGAACTTTCAGTTGTGGCCATATCCGCTGCACGACCCTATGCTACGTTTAGTAGTTTATACCGGAAGTTTTATGCCTAAAATGATTGTGAAATTGTCGTACGTGGACCCTTTTTTTCACTTAAAGAAATTACTATTACACAATTAAATAGAAAACAGAAATTAGTGATCTGATGTAAACAATTTTTTAAAGTGCTAGTCGTACACTGAGAGAACAGTCATCAGAATATTTGTTTCTATAGGAACCAAAATATATGTAGTTGCCGCGACTAAATATTTTGTTAAGTAAACATAACTTCAAACAGCAACAAAATTAATTTTATTCATCTAACACATTACATGATTTTGTAAACAAAACCTCTGTGTTGGGCCAAAATAAATTATAGACTGTCAACAAAATATTTTGTTGAACCATCTATCTGTATGTATTTCTTTGGCCACTCTTTCGAATTGCCTTCGTTGAAAACACAGCTCGAGGATTTGTTTGAATTTTTTATGACCATTATGGTTGTAACAGTGATATTGGTGCATTAATTTATGCTTAATAATGGTTTAAAAACCCATAATAAATCGAGTTCAATAGGAAACTAAATAGTAGAGCTGTAAAACTTGAAATATTTATTTGCGCACCTAGTCCAGCATGAGTA
>NQII01007623.1:38413-53656 GCA_002778355.1 Clitarchus hookeri
CTTGGGGCGGCGGGGGAAACTTCGCTGAGTGACACGGCAAGAGAGAAGTTGGGGAGGAGGGGGTGTGGAGGAAACACATCCCGAACCTTCCGCCCACCCAGAATTCTACCCCCTTCAAAACCCTCGTACCAAACCTCTCTCGACGCTTCCGCAAGCCGACATCCACCACCCGAAACGCAACTCCCTCCCCGCAAAACATCATGGCGCCCGAACAACGTATTTTACAACCGTCCCCTTCGCATCTTCGTCCCCCTCCTCTTCCCACGTCTTGCAACACCCACGTGGCGGGACCTTATGTCGGCTAAATACGGAAGACTTCTGTTCGGAGTTAAACTTCGCCAGCGAATTTTCGACGGGCGGCGTGTCGGCAAGACTGCTTCCTCCCCACCCACGCGCGCCGTCACGTTCGCTTCGGAATACGGTGAATTTCGTCGCGGCGCTGTAGGTATCAGACGTCGGGCTAATCCGTGAAATGCTTGGGAGAAGGAGGGAATGCCAGGATAAGTTAAAGGAAATTCCCACCAAATTTGTAGGGGAGACCGAGGAGAGTTGTGACAGAGGTGAGTTGTGACAAAGCCTATTTCTCAGAACTTATGGTAGTTAGCGAGCTGGCAACGTCGCACGTCTCATTCGTTGTCGACCCCCCCGCTTGACGCAGTGCGCGGCGGTGGCCTGCGCGGGACGGTATTGTGTTTACGACGTCAGCTCGGAGGAAAATGCCAAAAGTAGGTTTGTAACCAATATTTGCATATCGTATTAATTGATACGTATTAGGATAGTTGCAATCCAATATTACACTTTTCAAGCATTGACTATTTAACTGTTAAAATGTGGCAGTGATTATCTGAATTCGATTTGTGTTTAGCGGTTATAAGCGTGAGTTTGCTAAAGCGCGGGTTTTGCGCACCTAGGCGAGTTGTGACAAGCTGTCACAACTCTCCTCGGTATACTCACAACTAGTTTGTTTTGGTTGTAAACGTATTGTTTGGTGTGGATTTGCATACAAAGCGCTTATTTTATTGTTTTAGGATGCCTAACCAATACGTGCGGAAGACGAACAGGGGCTTGGCCAGTATAGACATTTACGAACTAGCCTATGAAGAGGTGACTTTACGAGGGCAGAGTCTTCGAACTGCTGCTAGTTCGTATAATCTAAACTACATGTCACTGTCTCGATTTATAAAAAAGAAAACATCTGCAGGACAAAATCCAGCACTGAAACCTATATCTGTCGGGTACCAAAGGCAGACAATTTTTACCGACGAGGAATAAAAGACGTTATGCGAATATTTGTTGACTTGCGCTGCTTCCAGTTACGGAATGACAACACAAGAAACAAGAAGCTTGGCCTTCAGGTTAGCAAAGGAGCATACCAAAAAGATTCCAAATTCGTGGTATGAAAATGAAATGGCGGGTGAAGTATGGCTTTAATTATTTATGAAACGTCATACAATCTTGTCCTTGAGGTTACCTCAGGCAACAAGCATAGCTCGCGCTACAAGCTTTAATAAAACCTATGTGAGTGCATTTTTTGACAACTATACCGAAAAAAGTAAAAGAAAAGATTCTAAAGAAAATTAAATGCAAAGAGGGCGATGATGAATGTGTTTGCTTGTGTTGCCTGGAACCTTTTACTAGCAGCAGACCAAATGAGGAGTGGGTTCAGTGTATCGATTGCAAGAACTGGTCACATGATGCATGTACTGGAGGAAATCAGCAATATATTTGCCATAATTGCTTGTCGGACTAGACTTTGGGTGAATGTAATTCATACAACGCTCGGTGTTTTTGTCTTGATCTCATAATATGTGCCAATAATTGTTGAATTAATTAAAATGATTATAATGGTGACGCTCCCCGCGTCCAGGCATTTTGGCCGCCAGAACACATGCGCTAGCGAAGCCTGCCGACGGTCTACACCANGTCTTCGAACTGCTGCTAGTTCGTATAATCTAAACTACATGTCACTGTCTCGATTTATAAAAAAGAAAACATCTGCAGGACAAAATCCAGCACTGAAACCTATATCTGTCGGGTACCAAAGGCAGACAATTTTTACCGACGAGGAATAAAAGACGTTATGCGAATATTTGTTGACTTGCGCTGCTTCCAGTTACGGAATGACAACACAAGAAACAAGAAGCTTGGCCTTCAGGTTAGCAAAGGAGCATACCAAAAAGATTCCAAATTCGTGGTATGAAAATGAAATGGCGGGTGAAGTATGGCTTTAATTATTTATGAAACGTCATACAATCTTGTCCTTGAGGTTACCTCAGGCAACAAGCATAGCTCGCGCTACAAGCTTTAATAAAACCTATNACGTCATACAATCTTGTCCTTGAGGTTACCTCAGGCAACAAGCATAGCTCGCGCTACAAGCTTTAATAAAACCTACGTGAGTGCATTTTTTGACAACTATACCGAAGAAAGTAAAAGAAAAGATTCTAAATAAAATTAAGTGCAAAGAGGACGATGATGAATGTGTTTGCTTGTGTTGCCTGGAACCTTTTACTAGCAGCAGACCAAATGAGGAGTGGGTTCAGTGTATCGATTGCAAGAGCTGGTCACATGATGCATGTACTGGAGGAAATCAGCAATATATTTGCCATAATTGCTTGTCGGACTAGACTTTGGGTGAATGTAATTCATACAACGCTCGGTGTTTTTGTCTTGATCTCATAATATGTGCCAATAATTGTTGAATTAATTAAAATGATTATAATGGTTTCATAAGACTGTTATTGTAGTTTGCAGTATGTACCAAAGATCGAATAAAAAGGTGCAAATTGTGTTCACATGTCGGTTTACTTATATTACTAATTGTAATCACCAATGATAGCATTACCATTAAAGTTTCTTCCATAAAATCCTCAAATGTACGTCTGTCACAACTCACCTTAGCCTCTGTCACAACTTACCTCGGTAGTGGGAGAGTTGTGACACTGGACAGTGTTTGGGTTTTTAATTTGTTTCTCATGAATTGTAACAGTTTGTTTTATTTTTAGACTTGATTCTCATAGTTTAAAGGGCAAAGTACCTTGAGTTAATAGAACTCTGATATTGAACTATAAGTGATTANTAGACTTGATTCTCATAGTTTAAAGGGCAAAGTACCTTGAGTTAATAGAACTCTGATATTGAACTATAAGTGATTATGATATGCTAGGAAACGTACAAAATGTCACAACGCTCCTCGGTCTCCCGAGGCTGTCAATTGTAAAACAAGCATTTTCGTAACAAGACTTTGGGAAAAAGACCTACTCCTAATAAAAGATGTTCACGGTTAATTGACTACTTTTAAAAGCTCTGCTTAAGATCTACATTTTAAATTTGTATGTTTCCGCTGTACGTAACCTTAACATCGTCATGTACCGTCTCGCGTTAATCGTACGTCATTCAGGTAAAACCATGGATTTTTTTTTTTTTTTTACAAAATTGAATGTGTTAATAATATGCAGATCCGTGTTCTTTAGAGTGTAAAACCAGAAACACTGACTTCAGTAACCGTAGATTTAAACGTTGCTTAATCAATACAACGCCAAATCGTGGAACCATTTTTTCGTAATTCGCTGCCAACTTAACTGGGGGCCACCATATCGATGCGTACAGTGGCATGTATATAAATTTGGGAAGTGAATTTTTTTTTCCACAGATTGAATTCACAAGTGCTTACCTTACCATGAGCAACCGTAAACTATGCATATTCTATAGAACACACTATCTTGGAGGTCCCTATATGAGTTGGCGGCGATTTGACAGAAATAGTCCTCAACGTTTAATGCTATATTGCGCGTGTTATGTTTCAGTTTACTGCTGATGAAGTTGGTATTTCACTGTATATACACGTCAATGTATTGTGTTGTAAGTATTTAACTTTTGTGTTTTTAAATTCTTTTCGGACCAGTATGACGGACTCAAAATTCAAAGTTCCTGGTGGCGCCCTGCGAAACAAAAGAGCCGATCTAGCTTTTGTTTGCGGGAGTTAACGTACAGTAGAAAGAAGCGCTCCTGGTATGACCTTTTAATAGGTATCGGCCACCAGGAGGGGAGGTTTGGTGAGGAAAGCGCCGGTTCCACCGGGAACTTTGTTTGTATATACACGTCAGAGGACGAATTTGAATATCCGCATCACATTTACATTTTCAAAAATTCCATGGTTTTAGTTGGACCGCGCATGAATACAGTGATCAGGCCCGTGGCAATGTTGGGAGTTTCGTAACTCGCAATGTTCCCGGCTGTGCCTACACCCTTGTTGACTCGAAATACGGGCGCCTCTGGAAAACACAGCGGCATCGCAGTTCCTGTTTCGAGTACGTGAACTGAAACCGATGTTCATGCCTGCGCCAAGCGCTTAGTGTAATCTTGACCCCAAAAGATTGTTTCTAATCACTGCAAACCGTCGGAATTCTACGATTTAGAGAAAATCTATACAGTTCCAACGCAATGGCTCACAGTTGATCATACTCAATCGCCATTCAACGATAATTTTATAGTGAATAGCTTTCCACTGATAGGCTTCACTTTTATGGCCATATATAGTTTGAAGATGTCTGTTGAGGAAGTTGGATTACAAAATGATTCATAATTTTATGGGTCAATCACTGAGAAAAAAAAATGCTTGTGGGAGCCTTTTAAACTTTTAGAATAGGACAGCTTTGTGATGGGTTTTAGGTACCACCCAAATATAACCATAGACAGTAACACCATCAGAACTGCTTGTTACATTCCTGTCTTTGATTGCACGTGCCACTGTACATATAGTTTCTACAGCAGAGAACAGTGTTACTACCCCAAAACTGATATTACCTCCAACAGAACAACTTCAAAAATATTTGAATTGTTCCCCCAATAAATAGGATTGTAATAAACGTAATGATATATTCCGTTGCTGCTGCCCTCGACCCCGATTACAGAACTTCTTACGAAATGGTAACCCTTATCAACGTCTATAGACGTTTCTTAGAGCAAACAATTATGTCACGTCGAGTTTGAAAATTATTTTTTGAAATGTGTGTTTAGCTATAATACGCATGCAAAGTTGCCATGGGGGTCACAAAAAAAAAATTCATTTTGAAGGATTCCAGTAGAAGATATAATTAGTTTTAATTCCAACGAGGGTTTACCTCTGACGTTCCAACTTTCCAAGCGACTGGAACTGACACACTGCTTTGAGACACTTTTGGATACTCAGTGCCTGTATCATTGAATAGACGTCACAATACCACGTGTAGTGGTTTGCTACATATGAATTGGCAACATAAATTACTGATATTAATCAACTGTGAAAATTTCCTGTCATTTTCATATAGAAATATAGCAAAGACGACAAAAATTCCGAGTAAAGAAGGTTTCTTGATTACAGCGACGATGTGTCAGAACTCCAGACCCACTGCTTTAAAAGGGTCTGTGTGCTATACGCCACTATAACAACCAGCGCACTGTTATTACCAGGTATTATAAATACATCAATGTGTTATTCTACTACATATGTAATTGGGTTTACTGCGGCATACACTCTAAACCTGAATCTGTGAGAATCTCTCTTTTTAAATCAGCGAAGAACGTCTGACCTGACCAAACAGTTACTTCCAAACATTTGATGTGAAATTCATTAAAAATACGCCCAATTTCCTTCACTTATTGAATTTGTAATTTTTTTCAAAGAAGTGTTAACCAACTGTGTTGCATGACCTTTTTTTTTTACTTTCTTTTTTCGATTACTTTAAATCGCACATGAGCCGTGACAGCCAGAAACATGTTTATTTCTCGTAATTATTTAGCTAAAAATTCAATAAAACCGTATTTAATTCGTCGCATGCAGTAGGCTGCGACACTTAAAGGAGTACGATTGTTTCCCTTGAACGACCAGTTACATTCCATTGATTCTCGATGGAGCCATTTTCACCGATTTGTGTTGTTATAATTGGCTGTGAGTCAGACATTTTTCACTGTTTCGGGTTTAAAGTGGCAATATTCTGCATTTAAAAGTCTTAGATCTAATTGTTAAATCGCGAAAATTCCTCACAAAATTAATTTTCAATACACAACCTTCTCCCTAATCGTGTGAACCAAGCCGCCCAGCTATCTTGACGTAAGCTAATAGTAAGTCATTAGCGACACCCAATCTTCGTAACGATATTTCTACGCAGACTAAACTTCAATATCCTACAGGCATATCGACAGTTATCCTTTCGTCGCTAGTAGCGTATTTTTGTAAGAAGACATTTCCTTACTTGACTGGGCGAAACAGAATTACAAACAACTTCGATTATGAATGTCTGTGATTCACTGGCAGATTCTTAACACGCGTTGGAATTAAAAGCAACCAATAACGGGCACTGATACGAGCTAAAGTAATTTTAAATACTACTAGTCAGAATTTTTTTTCGCGAAACTTTTGTGTCCCTAGTAGTCGCAAGTGACCTAAGTGACTCGTAAGTGACTCGTAAGTGACTCGTAATGGACTCGTAACGTAGCGTTCTTAAAATTGATAATAAATGTTAATGCTCTCGAACTCTCAGTAAATCAAAAACTGCCTTTCAAAATCGCAATGCTCTCTTTCAATTAATAGTGTCTCAAATAATATGTTATTCGCTTTACAGTACACAGAACCCGTGACTGCAATTTATATGTATGAAATATTTAGCTGTAATTAAAGAAAATAGCCAACATTACTTTAAAAATTTGTTTTTACTGGACTGTATCTAGAAAAAGAATAAATTTCGCTAGGGCTAATGCACTCTAAACTTGAATAAGTGAGAATTTATCCAAATCAGTGAAAACAGTGAGAATTGAGCAACTGATAATCAATGCCAGATAACTAGTTTATATAGTGGTTGAATTTCAGTGATTTATTTCTGATATTTCACTGATTGTAAAGAACGTCACTGTTATGAATCACCTGTTCCCAATTAATTTGCTTGATTCGTCAGTCGGCAGTAGCTTATCAACTGACTTTCAGTGAATGTTATTTCACTGGTTGATATCACTGACTCGAATTTAGAGCGTGAGTATAATTTTTTTTATATCGCTGATAAAATATGCTTATATGTGATATATGTAAAGGGTGTCTTACGGTTCACTCGGTATTTGCGATCGGAAGACCATGACTGGAAGATGACACATTCAAAACCTATATGGTACAGAGCTCGCACCATATAATTAGAAGTCGTAGCGTTTTCTCTATAATTCGTGTTAGTCGTCCCAGCTATGTTATATGGTACTGCGTCTTCAAATTTATTAAATTCATTGTTGCTTTTGACTGCAAGTCGAGTTAAGAAGGCTGTCTGGAATGTTGTGGTCACAGTGACTTTCATCTTCACAAACACCAACACCACCTAAGAAACTCTACCTTGAATAACTGGATAAGCAAACTTGGTAGACCATAACAACTTTCAAAATACTACCCAGGCTCCTTGCAAAGTAGTCATGCCCTAGTGTTTGTGACTGTTATACGTTATTAGTCACGAACCTCAATCGGAAAATGACAGTCTTCATCAGTAACATACTGTATAGGGGGCATACTTAGTTTTCTTTGTAACTGAAATTCCGTTCGGTTTTTTTTTATCTTGTAGCTGTGGGCGATGTATCAATTTAAATACACCCAGACAACATACTTAAAAAAAATGTTCGTTTTTAAATTCTCGCGTTTTCCATACCATCCCAATTCATAGCTGTTGTGGTTAATAAAATGCCATGCGAACTGACTGTCTCGAATGATAAGTAGTAAAATAGTGACTTAGGCGCACGGATATGATGTAAAGTGGTGTGAGATGCTACCCTGCTTGTTATTAATATTCTCTCATTCTAGTGTAATGTAGGCCAGATTTTAGGCGAATGAAACCTTGAAAATTGTGATATTAACGATACTCTATTTTGTCGTTACCACACGTATTCATGTCCCTTAAAACGATGAAACATTTGGTAGGTATAATTACTATTATTTATTATTTAATTGTTTTTATTAAGATCACTACGTTTATATAACTGGTAGTTGGTGGGTAGTAGGCCTATGCAGATAGATGCTTTAAAGATCTGAAAATTATGAGTTAGAAAATTTGTTAGCGTTATAGCAAGCGATTATTAAAATTAACTATTGCTAGAGTGTTCTATAAATGATAAGCGTCAAGGCACTTAAGTAGTTTACATGGTGGAAAAGTTCCTGTGGTCTGATTAACAACCCTCAAAAAACATTGCTGAATATCGGTGAGACAGCTAAATGAGAAGTAAACAGTGAACCGCATCGCAATAAGTGTTTCCGTCTACACCGAAATGACGCCGCGAAATGAATCCACCCGTAGTATTTTCCTTGAATTGTAGATATGAAGAATGAACAGGTCGTAAGATACTAGAGTGACAATGTTGTAAATATTATTTCACTTCATTCATACGTAATTTCATTTCAGGGTTCACGACATCTATGACGGAGATCCAACAACACGGTGTCTAGTTTTTTTTTCACATTGGGGAATACTGTAGCTAATAGACAGCTATTCTAGACGTCAGCTGGCTGACAGAGAGGCAGCTGTCAGATAGAACGGAATTCGACTGTTAGGCAAGTCGGACACATGGCTTTCTGTCAGGCGAATGTGGTTCCTTTGATCAATCAAACACGCTCATGGATTGTAGTGCACGATTCGACTCCTAACCGGGGCAAAAAAATGTTGCTAGTGTTATTTTTGTAGTTTTTTTTTTACTCCACTTAAATTAAATAAAAACTTAAAAAATTTGTATGTATTTTATGCCCACAGCTGGTCAGTCGCACCTGTGTTCTCGGATCCTGTGTGTCTCTGCCTAAAGACTGGAATTGATAGCAATTCCCGAAACGTCGCATTTCTGTCGTTCCTGAAAAACTACTGTGTTTGTGCGAGTTTCTTCGTTGTCTTTGTTTTGCCATCGTTGTCTTATTTGTGTAAGCAGATAACTAGCCTGTGCCATCTTCGGTGTGTTTTCTGGTGGTCGTATGTAGTTTTCCGTACGTACATACGTAAGGTAAATCCGGGAGATGTGACGTAGTCCCAGAATTCCGTGGAAGGGAAAGAGCTGATGCGCAGTCGTCGTGCGCAGCAGTCTCCTTTTAGTCTACAAGAGCGCACGTTCGCGTTTTCGACCACTTCCAGTTTGTTTTTAAAAAGCTACTGCTCTTTCTTCATAAATACACGACTGGTAAGTACTGGAGGTTTCTTCGCGTTGTAGTTACACATCCACTTTTTCTGTAATTCAAAGTAAGTTGTGGTGTGGAGTTGCGAAGAGTATTAAGCTAATCTTGTGTTCACGCCGTCTCGTGCAGGTTCCGCCATTTTCAACCACAGCTATGGGGTGCGTCGTATCTCAAGCAAAACAAAATTACACGCACACGCAATTTTAACGTCATAAAATTTAATGCTACACATAATAAATTAAAAGACATTTAGCGCTAACTATTGCATTAACTCTGACAAAAGTAAAATTACGATAAATATATCCTGCAGAAGCATAAAAACGCCGTGAAATATTAACTGTTCTCATAAAAAATGTAAGGCGGCAACACAACTGTTTTCCCTTTGGCTATGTAGCAGATACGGCGGCGAACATTCTCACTACTGCGTCGAAGTGACAAACTGGTAAATAAACGACGTTGGCTGATACACAGCCCGCAGCACACTNTAAATAAACGACGTTGGCTGATACACAGCCCGCAGCACACTGTCAGAACTCACGAAACAAGCGAAACTGTATAGTCAGTCGTTTGATGCTACTGCTGCATGTATGGCGGTCAAGGTCACACGGACAGCTGAGCAGGTGTGAGTCACAGTCGTGCGTGTCGCGTGCTAGTACTAGAGACAAGGCCGTCACGCTTTTCGTCGGCGTGCCTTTAAGCACTTACGTAATTGTGAATGTACATAAGTCGCAGGTTAAACAACTCGGGGTGCTACTGTATAAGTTACTGTTCTGTTTTATAATTGGAGGTTTCGGTAACTGATTATCACCTATTATAATCGGGACTCCAGATATAGCATTCTCACGAATAAATAAAATAAGATTTTGATTACTACCCCCCTCGTTAATATTATTAATTATAAGAAAATTATATAGTTGACACAGGAACAGGCGCAGAATAAACATTATACCCCCCTTTGGCTGGGTTAACTGGGCATAGAAGAATATCTGTAGATTTAACTATTTTCTCATTACATATAACATTCTGTCTCAGAAATGGCAAATAAACTTACACAATTTTCTTAAAAAAAAATTTAAGTACTTTTAAAAAACTGTTTGAACTGGTAAGTGATTATATTTTCTCTCTCGTTTCAGTTCATGTAGTTGAAAATGCCTACGACCTATGGACCTAGGAAATCAGCAGTCGGACAGCATGGGCACAGGAAGATTTAGATAACGCTAGCAGTGCAGTACGAGATGAAAAGAAACTAGTAAGGCGAGCTGCAAGGGGAAAATAACATCCCGGAGAAAACTCTGCGCACTAGATTAACCACAGCGCGTTTCATAAAAGGGAACTTGGTCAACCTCCAATGTTAAGGGAAGACGCTGAAAGGNGCACTAGATTAACCACAGCGCGTTTCATAAAAGGGAACTTGGTCAACCTCCAATGTTAAGGGAAGACGCTGAAAGGAAACTTGCTACCCATGTTAAAAAAGCTTCAGGCAGCAGGTTTTGCTCCAACTAGGAAAAGCCTTGAAGAATTGCTTACAGCTTAGCGGTTACAATGAACAAGGCACAGAGATTCAACAAGGGAACGGGGTTAGCGAGCTGTGATTGGTACACGTCTTTTATGAAGAGAGACACATATTCATGTGTTAGGAAATCTCAAGGCATATCAAATAATCGTGCAGAAGGAATGAACAAGGAAGAAGTTAAAGCCTATTTTGAGCTATTGTAGAAAACCTTGACTGAAGATAATCTGTTGTGTAAATCAAGGAACATCTACAACATTGATGAGTCGGGTTTGTGATTAACGAATCAGTTAGGACATGTTGTTGCTGAAACGAGGTAGCAAAGACGTTCATGTAAGAACAGCAAAGGAAAGGGGCGAAACAAATACTGTAGTGGCATGCTGTAATGCTTAGGGCTCATTTTTACCACCCTACTGCATTTTCAAAGGAGTAGATAAGAAAACAATGTCAGAAGGAAGCATGTCACCAGGAGGGGTTATAATAATGAGGAAGAAATCATAGACATATGACAGTGATATATATATAGACATGTAATGGACATCATAGACAATACATAGACGAATAAATATTCACAGAACGGCTCGAAAACCACTTTATTCCACGAAAGAATGCAGGGAAATGTCTTCTTATTTTGGATGGCCATGGTTTGCATACGAACTCTCCAGACATACTTCNGAAGGAAGCATGTCACCAGGAGGGGTTATAATAATGAGGAAGAAATCATAGACATATGACAGTGATATATATATATAGACATGTAATGGACATCATAGACAATACATAGACGAATAAATATTCACAGAACGGCTCGAAAACCACTTTATACCACGAAAGAATGCAGGGAAATGTCTTCTTATTTTGGATGGCCATGGTTTGCATACGAACTCTCCAGACATACTTCAAAAAGCTGTTGGTAATTATATTTCTGTTATATGTCTGCCGAGCCACACAACACACTCATCCAGCCTCTTGATTGGACCTTCTTCACGCAACTAAAGGCCTATTGGGCATACGCATGTAATAACTGGATGTTAAGTCATACCAGTATTGAACGTCACCACTTTGGAGTGCTCGTGAAGAGAGCTTGGTCTCAGGCCGCTACTGTAGAAAATGGTGTTTCAGGATTCAGTGCTACAGGAATAGTACCTCTAAACTCCTCAGTCATTCCAGATTATGCCTATTTCCGACGGTCTGGTCCAATTGACTAGTCCCTTCCTGAAGAAATGACGCTTCCTTCGAAAGTGGCTAAGACGATCCTCTTCCTATGGAGGATAATCGTATCCCGCAATCTCTCCGAGCAGGCGTTGCTACTGGATCTCCTCCCCAATCTTCGCGCTTTCAAACCGATTAAAATAGTCACTGCTTTTCCAGCTTTTCCGCCTCCATGCATCTCCAGCCAAGATGTGACACCCACCAACTTGATAAATGCAGTATGTATCTCCTATACCGAATCATGCTCCAGGAAAACGACCAGTAAGAAAACAATGTGCCCAACTAGTTACCCATCCTGGTGTGATAAAAGACAAGAAGCTGATGAGAGTGGATGCGAAAAAACGTATTGCTGAAAAGGATGCGAAAAAAATTAACAAAGGTTCGGATAGGCCTAATAAACGCTGCACACGTAAATGTCCATCGAAACAATCTACAAAAAAAAAACGTCTTGACTATTCATCTTCTGGTCAAGGAGATGGTGACAGTTTCGATGAAGACGAGTGCTGTGAATGATTCGAAAACTTCGCAGAAACTCCATCAACAGCAGAATGGATTAAATTTACAAACTACGGTAGATGGCTACATGAAACATATAACATATATTGTTTAATTTGCAACATGTACGTTAGATTGGAGAAAAAAAAGAAGCACATGACAATATTAACATAAAATATGTAAAAAATAACTACAAAAAACTTTCAACAGTTAGTGCATAATTTCTTTTGTTTCTGATTTCTTTAGAGGTTTGGTGCTTATGTGGCAAATTTGTTCACGGTATTTTTTTTTTCTACTTTTGTGTTTAAAGCGTGAAGGTAGGGGAGGGGTTGATGGAAGCAGTATTATTAACTCGCTCAAAAACTCAGAATAATATATACTTAATTTAATTACATTCCATTTTTGGGCTTTTTTAACAATGTTTTTTTAGAAGAACAATGTTTTTTGATAAATAAGTAAACAAAAAGAGAAAATTTAAATTTAAATTACATAACTGTTACATATTCTGGAAAACAGGTTTCCATTGCAATTTAAAATGTTAACACTGTTAAGCCATAAGCCATATCGCCCACCCTTTCGTTGCCATATCACCCACACCTATGGGAGGTTGGCCAAAAAAGGTGTTTTATTGTTTTTAGATTTTGACTAGGTTAGCATAATTTCATATTCATAATTATTTTTCAAATACCCATAACCACAAAAAATTTTATTTCTGGTATTTGTTTTAGGGTAGAATTAATTTTGTATTTTTAAACACACAAAACAAAAGGTGCGTCATCTCTCCCGGGTTTACCTTATATATATATATATATATATATATATATAACTTTTTTTCGCATTTAGCTTGCTGTCCTGTTTTATTCGACTCTATTCCTTCATGGAATTTTCTGGTAAAACTACCATGTTTGAGAGCGTTTCTTTGTCGTGTTGTTCCATTTTCTTCCAACATATTTTGTTAGTGTTTTCCTATTTTTCAAGCAGATTTCTAGCCTGTGTTGTTTTCTATGTGGTATCTGTTGGTCGTGTATACATGTATATAGTTTTCGTAAATAATTGCTGTCCTGTTTTTTACTCTATTCCCTCTTGAAATTTTCCATAGTTGTATGTATATATATATTTATATATATATATATATTTATTTATTTATTTTCGTCCATAGGTTACTTGTCTTTTTTATGTACTTTTTTCGTGTTCAGTCTAGTTTTTCAATGACAGACATCTGCATCGCAATGGCGGATGTTCGAAAATCTCCATCTAGACCTTTAAAAATGTCTCGGATTGTCTCTTCTTTTGGGAAACGTCTCGATGCCGAAATACGTCACAACTGGGGTCTGTTTCATAAAATTACATGTCTTCAAGTTAAATGTTACAAATTACAAGTATAATTTTTACAAGTCAAATTTTTGAGCGTTTCTGAAAGAAAAATTTTCTACTTGTAATAATCGCACCTCTTGTAGTCAGGTTTACAAGTCGAATAGAAATATTATTCATTTAAGTTATTTTTCAATTATTGTCATGTGCTTGTTTTTGGCATGTTCATTCGCTGGTGTAGTTTGGTTTTGTTAGAAGGATTTTTATATGATAACATGAGTGCGGACAGTAAAACAGCGAATAAAATTTAATTCTTTAACTACTTTTGACAGTTGTATTGGCAAGAGTGATCGGTTTGGCATAATATATTTTTACTAGCGATTCTTCGACTATTACTGAACTCATTCGTTTTATTTATAATAAAACATACATTCTTTCTCTGAACATTCTTTTTCTAGCCCTAATCTGAAAATTCAAGCTGTGTTCCCCTTCAGAATCAATAAATATAATAACCATTACTTTAACAATAATAAGAGCAATTATTAAAAAATACGGTTATATTAGTTATAAATAAAAATTCTCCTGTATAAATACCGCACAATAACTCATCTTTTCGAACTTGTGAATATGTTAACTTAGGTCGGGGGGTTTGTAAAAAGTATGGTAGTATTTGAAAGTGTGTGTTCATACAAGTCCTTTTGGGAAACACAATATTCATCAGACTTGTAAAAAATGACTTTAAACTTGTACAATTTCACTTGTAATAAACAATGTTGACTTGTAGTTGTATAAAACAGCAACTGCCATTTTTTTTACTAGTAACAAGAAAATTCTCTTGTATAGTCTATTTGCGGTTTCTTCACACTATTTTAATCAAACCTTTGAAAAAATCACCCCATGTATGACGTGTTTAGTTATTTCCTTAATATGACATTTATCACAAGCGTTTTATAAGCTACTTGTGTTAACATAAAAAGTTTTTTTTTTGTTAGATTGAAATGTTACTTATGTTTTATCTATAAATTAATATTTATTTTATAATTATTATGAATTCAAAACAGTGAGAAAACATGATAAAAAACCTAGTGAGAAATAGTTCTCCTTCAAAATATTTTTACAATTGCGTGCGCGCGAATGCGGTGCATTGTTCTCTTTGATGTAATTTTCCAGACTTAGTTAAGCTTAGTTTGCATGAGGCGGAGGAATATCCTGGAAGTAGAACTTAAGCAGGGCTTTAGACAAGTTGGAAGTAACCGTGAATGGACTAGAGCTTGTAGACTTGTAGTTTCATCAAACATGCCCCCGGCCGCGCGCAAGTGCCGAACGACACGGCAGACGTCTGGGCACGCGAGTTCCATCCTGACCACTAACGTGAAGTCCGTCACGGCCGGTCTGTAGTTCAGTGACAACAGAACGGCCCGGCTGCATATTCGCCGTCCCTCAAGACATCAGGTCTTCAGTCTTCTGTAACAGCGGTAAGGACGTACTACACGATGTTTGTGAAACAGCTGATAGCATGACCTGCACCTACTTCTCCACCCCCCCCCCCCAACTT
>NQII01007623.1:53679-74975 GCA_002778355.1 Clitarchus hookeri
AACTTCTGAGACGTGCCCAGAAGTCTGCCGGGCACTATACATGATTACTATAAGTGATTCGTTGGGTTTCAAAGTACTGTATTTTAAAGAGTATTTCACTTAAAATAAAAAATGACGAACCCTGATGTTCCAATTGGATAGGGAGAAAGTCTTGAGGTCAGCGTTCAGCTGTGGATAAAACCACAACTGCAACATATCCAGGAGATTGCGGCCAGCGATTGGTAATTTTGCATCAGAATGCAGGAAGCATTGGAGGAATACGGTTTTGCTACAAATTTGATATCTGGAAAGTTCCATCGTTACAACGTGAAGGTGTGGGGCAGTGAACCACCTGGTTCAATTGTGCAGGAAACGTTTTCTGAGCGATGTCAGCTTTATGGGCAGTTTTTTTTTATGTGAGATGATTGTAGTACGTAACTACCTAAATGACAAAGTTCCCCATCGCTGGTTTGAGCGTGTTCATCAGGATGATGTTGCTCTGTTTGCATGCCCCCCCTCCCCCTCGGTCGCTGGCCAAACGCCACGTAACTTATTATTTTTGGGGTACGTTAAGGACCGTGTTTACATCCCATTACAGCCTACAGCACTGGCAGAGCTAAGGGATCGCCATAGTGCTGCTGTGATATCCGCTGATGTTAAAATTCTGCAGAAGGTATGAGGCAGAAATTGAGTGGGTGAGTGAAAAGATTTGGACGGCTCTTAACATCGTGGTCTTGAGAGCCGCTCAGGGTGAAGCGAGTTGAAGATGGAGCAGCGCCGGAATGCATAGGCGGGTGAAATAGGAGATCCCCGAAAAAAAAACCGCCGACCAGCGACATTGTCCTGCACGATTCCCACGTGCGAAAATCCGGAAGCAACACCGCCGGGAAACGAACCAGGTTCGCCCTGGTGGAAGGCGAGTTCTCTAACCACTACACCACAGCGGCTCCGGCAGAACTTAAGGGGCACACAGAACATTTGTAGAGTGTGAGAAAAACTTGGGGAGTTTCCTCGTTCGATGCGTCCATCTTAATTGTTAGTGTTGGGTTAAATGCTATTGAAAATATAGCACTTTGAAACCCGATGAATTATTTATAGTGAACCTGTATAAATATGTCTTATTTGCCACGCCAAATGGGGCCGCGATGGTGAAGTGGTTAGACCACTCGCTTTCCACCAAGGCGAACCGGGTTCGACTCCCGGCGGGGTCGCAACCGGATTTTCACACGTGGGAATCGTCACATACGATGCCGTTGGTCAGCGGGTTTTCTCGGGGATCTCCAGTTTCCCCCACCCTTGCATTTCTACGCTGCTCCATTCTCACCTCATTCACTTTACCACACCGAGGACAGCTTTCAGAGTGCGCTGCACACTGTGTTGCCCAGCGAGTGTTGTTAGTGTTCTCGAAGAGCGATGACGGTTACCGGCAGCACGAAGACAGCGCCGACCTGTTTGGCTTGAGGCGACTGTGGAGAGTGATCGGGGTGCTGCTGGACGAGTGCCGTGGAGCCTGAGATCCACCCAAGCGGAGGAGCGGAGATGGGAGGATATTATGAACGACTGTTGCAAGTGGTGCATTTTTAATGGTGTAGGGGAGTGCTATTCAATAATTACAACGCTTGACGGGTCATACTCAGTTACACATAGTCGGTTACTTACATGGGGATCTAATAAATGAAATGTAATATCATTTTATCACGAACTTTACACTAGTGAGTGTCACAGTAGGTAACTGTTTTCAAAATTAAATACGTAAAAAAAAAGTTTTTGATATAATATTTTGTCCACGGGCCAGTGTAACGAATCTGGCTGGCCACTAATTTAATTTTGTCTATAGCACTTATTTAATTTTTTAGCACCTTAATTGCGGTACATATTTTCTGACAATTAAGACAGGCTATTCACGTTTGCATAACTATCAGTTCTGTTGTTCTTTGTATTCCCATTTACAACCGTCCTATTTGCTCACATACCACCGGCTCTCTGCCAATAGAATGCCGAGTTGAAAGTGTCACAACGAAATGTTCTGTTCTACGTAGAATAAAATACAGCGAATCCTGTTTATATGAGAAATTTTTACTTCTATTGTTACTGACGTAATACCACATTTCAGAGAATGTTATGAAAACTGCTGGCGAAGCAATATTTCTTTTCCCGTGCGTCTTCAAATATTGAGGATGTCGTAACGTTACGTCAAACTCCGTAAAACTCTGTTAAATTCGGGCGACGTAATTTTCCGTTGGCAGTACTCACGGTGTTCATTGGTTAATGCGAGATATTAGTAGTAGGCCCTAATTGTTTATTGTAGAAACTATTGTTTTTTTTTTTTTTTGCGTCCAGGACTTTGGCAGGGTCTTTTATTATCAGATACTCGGGATATCGCGGGTTTGTTTGGCGACAATCTAAGTACAACGATCCTTTCTGTACTCCAGCCTGTTTCAGATGTTTATTGGTTGAAGCTTCACAGTTTACCCCAGGACAGGAAGCACGAGATTTTGTCAAATTTCTTGCAGGTTAGTTATTGGTTCAAATTCGGTCAAGGCCGTGGCTTACAAAATACGATTTACCCATACGATTGGAAAAGTAAGTGGAATGTGCCTTTTTGTTTGAATATAGCTTGGGTCCTAATCAATTCTCGAAATTTACGCACCTGTATTTATTATGTGATAGTACATTGCGGTCGACATATTTTGCGAGATCAGAAAGAAATAAGAAAGTTAAACGTAGCTCTATAATATAATTAATACCACCTATTACTTCATAGAACCTGATCTCACCGACGCATTTCGTAAAAATTCAGTTTTTCTGCGTACTGTTAAAAAATATTTCGGTTTTATTTACCCCCCTCCCTCCGCAGTTATTGGGATGTTAAAAACAGTTTAAAGAAGCCCACGTAATAAATGTATTGTGCATCTTGACCCAAAATACGAAGCCATACACAGCAGCGGCCATTTGTTCACTTAATTTTTTACGGACGTTTTAAATGCAATGATTTTAAGCAGTTATAATAAACTCGAAATTAAAAAAAATTACTTCACCAAAGTTTAATTTTCATGCAGTTTCTATGGGTATCCTAAAAAAATTGTCTGAGTGTCCAATTATTTTGCCTATGACTGCCTAAGGTACTGCATTTGATATAAGCCTACTGTTTTGTCATACGCCGTTAGACGAAGACTTTTACGTCAAGAGATTTTCTATTAAAGCTTCGGCCTTTGATTAGTAATCCAAAATCGCTATTTGATAGGTCGTGTAAAAATGCTATTTTCATTACTGTAATGACTGAACGGAGTAGTGAGCTTAGTATTAAAACTACTAAGCGCCGTGTTTAACTGCTGAAGTAACAAAGAATAATTCTTATGTTTTGTAATCAATCAATTAACATACACAGTTAGGTAGATAAATGCTTGCTTGAGAGTCTACAACTCAAGATGCTATATTAATTCAAAAACAAATTTTTTTTAACCAAAATGTTTAAAACGTTTGTAAACCACATTAGTTATTTTTTTTTTTTTACGAATACAGATTTTGTAGACACTTTCTTTATCAACTTTTCCCAAAGAACAGCTTCATGAAATGTGTTATGTGTTTTCCAGAACACTGGTTGTAATCTGTTAATCGGTAACGCCTTAAAGATTTTTTTTTTTTAAGGAAGCGTGATTCTGGTTTTTTTTTTTTTTTTTTTTTTTCCCCTTTCTAAAGTTTATGAATTCTAATACCCATAAAGCGTGTGGAAGAAAGAAAAATAGAAACTGGTTGGTTTACGGTTTCTTGCATGCTACCAAACGAACCAAGAGAGTTTCGTAGGTTTCTAGTCATAGATTTGAAGAATTATATTAACGGTATTCTTGACGTAGAAAACAAATGTGTTACGCGCAACGTAGTACTAGGCGGCGATTGAAGGTTTGTCTTCTGCTAAAATTGCTTGGCGGGGAAGAGGGGATAATTTTTTTAAGGCGATTACTTCCCCCTCCCTCTTTTTTCCCTTCACTTCAAAAGGAGGAAAGTAACATTTGTGGGAGTTGGAGAAAGGCACGGGGCTCGCCTTGCGTGTCTGGCCCGCTCACTCACAATATCAAACTCTTCCCTCCCCCTCCCACTTCCCCCTCTCGACATCCTCTTTTTTTTCCTTTTTCCCCTCATCATGGCTGTTGCCCGAGAGACAAGGGGGGAAGAAGAGTAGGAGGAGGAGGAGAGAAAGCGAGAGAGAGGACTTTTGATTGACAGCTCGGCGCGGCCAATCACGAGCTCGGAATGCTGATGAGGTACACGTCAATCACGCGATGTTCTGCCGGTTGCTTCCCCCCCTCTTCCCCAGCCACAAACTCTCCCTCTCCTCTTCCCCTCTCTCTACATCCTCTTCCCAGTCTCTGAGCACGGAGGTTTTCAACCCCCCTCCAGCACTCACCCTTGACAACATCGCTCACGTACAACCCCCGGACGCGTACTAAGCCATTGAATCCGTCGCGTGGTCCTGCGCTGTAGGAATTCACCCCACGGACGCCTGTCCCCTGGAGGGTGGTCGACGCGAATACGGAAACACACCACTCCGCTGTCAAAGCACGACATGGGCAGATTTTTTTTTTCTTCCTTTTTTTGTATAAATCCGCCCTTGTCGCAAGCAGAAATGTTACGGGATTTGACCTCGTCATGCCACGCGCTGGTAACTTGGAAAACAACGCGTTCAATTGTTATAATAATACAGAACTCGATTATGACATTTGTTAGAATTAATTGAGATTATATTGCAATGTGATTTTTTGGTGTAAGAGGAAAAGGGGAAAAATACTTGTTCCTTGAGAAACATACAGGAACACAAAGTAACTCCAGTGAGAAGAAATTACGGCAGTCGAAATCGCTTCAAATTTAATGAACCGGTAAAGATTTATATTGCGGTCTTACAAACTTTCTAACTACATTAAAAGTATTGCAATTAAAAAATATGTGGATAAAGTGGTGTTATTTATGTAAAAATATGATTAAAGACGTCAAACTTATTAAGGTTTTGGGTTGAAACTGGAGTTTTGGAAAGATGTAATTTCCATCTGACATTTTACCAAATGTTCACACGTAAAACCGGGCACAGTCCCCAATTTTTAAGAACTTTTTCCAAGCAGTGTAAATATTTTAGTTTTTACATGGAATTTTAATGAATCAATTTGATCGAAATTTTAGATTGCTCCAGTAACATGATTGGAAAGGTAATAACTCCTCGTTGTGGGAGTAACGCCATAGGCGACGATTTACGCAGAATTTTCCTGGGGAGGAAAAGTCGCCATGCTTTGATTCAGTGTAATGTGTAAAAGATTATAGCTACTCGCAATTATTGGCAGACTGTAGGTATTAAGTTATGTTTCTCATATCATAGAGGCTTGGAGACCTATATATATATATATATATAATATTCTCAGTTTCATGAGATAACTTCAGTAAATTTGGACAGTTCTCGAAATGTAGTGCGGCTACAATGTAGCCCTCCGCCACAGTCTTTTTCCTGTCAGTGAGGAAAACAATGTCTGTAAACCAACTCTACGAATACAATCAATTGCATCACTTAACGACTGACAACTTCAGCCCAATGTTATAGCTGCTATAATATCTGATAATATCTGGTACCCATTCCCATTTGTTTTATTTTTTGTTACGACCTAGTATTATACTGGTTCGGGTTATGTTTATTTTATCGGTGGGACGAGGAACTCTAATACCATCTTTCGTACGACGGGATTGCATCACGGCTCTTCTTATGAGTAGCAATTTGAACTGCCCATTGTTTTAATGATGGAGTGGAAAATTTTGCTCGTACGGAAATTGCATTCATATTAATATAACTCGCAAGTTATAACTTCGTCGAACGAACAAAACGCAATAAATATGTGCCTGTGGGCACCGACGCGAGAAATACCTGCACACTGGAAATGTTCAGTGAAGTTAAACTCGGACATAAAAATCGTTGGATTTTTTTTTATAGAATGAACTACACTAAAAAGAGCGTTTATGTAGGACACGTGCATTTCAAAACGTCCGGCAAGAACAAAACGCGATAAATTGTGTCGCTGTTCATAAAGATGTGAGAAATGCACGAATGTTAATATTTTCAGCAAATTTAACACGTAAAAATCGTTGGGTTTTTAATAAAATGAACAAGCCAGGTTATAAAAAAATTAGTTATTTTTATAAGGTATTTCAAATATTCTTACAACAGTTTCGAAAAACATTATTTACAAAACACAACTTACTGTGTACTTCGTAATTTCTAAACACGAGGCAAGCTTTGCACGATTATTTCACTAAAATCACTTTTGTCAGCCACTTATACGAAATAATTTATTTGCTGGCTTATTAAATTAACAAAACACTTGAACTGTTACTTAAAATAAACAAATTTAAACTTCAAAACGCAAATACGATGTTGCTCGCGTCGCGCTTCATGGTGGTTAAGGAAAATGGTGGACCAAAGCACATAAGCAACCTTTTTTTACGAAGCGGTGGACACGTGTTGATATTTCATTTCACTGAGGGGACTGTTCTAAGAAGGCACCGACAACAAACTGCATTAACTGAAATACGTAAATACGAAAATAATTAACTGCAGATATAATATTCGGACACCACCAGCAAAGAATTCTCACATGCAGGTAAATCACGAAGAAAGAAGGTACAATGACAGTATCAGTCACAGGGTGGAGACGTTTCACTTAACCGTAAGGTGGGAATACTCTACCGTAATTTTTCAAAATTTTATATGGTTGAAAAATTGTTTACATTATTCTAAAAACGAAATTTAGACGAATGTTGTAATTATTAGAAAAGCTAAAAATTATACAATTTTAAATGCCAAGAAGAATTTTTTCATGCGCATCGCAAGGATCGCCAACATAACAACAATACCTCCCGCAACAACCATCAGCTGACAGAAAATAGGGCGTCTACTGTTTCCATACTGTGTAGGTAGGTCACAATATCTTGTAGTGTAATATCGGCAAAGAAGTACATTCTACAAGAGAACATCGTACAGTCACAGCTTCACATCATCAACAGTGATTGCAACCGAGAACAGTGATTCGCCGATCCCGAGCCCGAAGGGGTTAAGTCAGGTTAGGTAAGCTTGTATTTAAAAACGCACAGGTATCGTAACGACGTACTTATTATCCCACAAGGATTTTCTGTATTATCTGTATTCATCTGTTGACATTCCTTAAACGAGTCAGCTTACCAGAATGTCCGAGCAAGTAAGAAACGTTGCTTCATAGTATGCCGAGACATTTATTTCTATTTTTTTCTTTTCGGTTCCACTGACACTGTCACCACGCATAATTCAACACCCACTTCCGGCCACGAAGCACAACAGCTGCCTTCCGACTGGCGACAGTCTGGCTATCGCGAGGCGAAACACCCGCTGGCAGACATACTTGTCGCGAGGTAAAACACTCGCTGGCAGACATACTTGTCGCGAGGCAAAACACCCGCTGGCAGACATACTTGTCGCGAGGAAAAACACCCGCTGGCAGACATACTAGTCGCGAGGCAAAACACCCGCTGGCAGACATACTTGTCGCGAGGCAAAACACCCGCTGGCAGACATACTTGTCGCGAGGCAAAACACTCGCTGGCAGACATACTTGTCGCGAGGCAAAACACCCGCTGGCAGACATACTTGTCGCGAGGCAAAACACTCGCTGGCAGACATACTTGTCGCGAGGCAAAACACCCGCTGGCAGACATACTTGTCGCGAGGCAAAACACTCGCTGGCAGACATACTTGTCGCGAGGCAAAACACCCGCTGGCAGACATACTTGTCGCGAGGCAAAACACTCGCTGGCAGACATACTTGTCGCGAGGCAAAACACCCGCTGGCAGACATACTTGTCGCGAGGCAAAACACTCGCTGGCAGACATACTTGTCGCGAGGCAAAACACTCGCTGGCAGACATACTTGTCGCGAGGCAAAACACTCGCTGGCAGACATACTTGTCGCGAGGCAAAACACTCGCTGGCAGACATACTTGTCGCGAGGCAAAACACTCGCTGGCAGACATACTTGTCACGAGGCAAAACACCCGCTGGCAGACATACTAGTCGCGAGGCAAAACACTCGCTGGCAGACATACTTGTCGCGAGGCAAAACACTCGCTGGCAGTTATACTTGTTGCGCCGCCATCCAAAACGGAATGACACAATCCCGCGGCCCGTTTCACACTCCTGTTTCGTTGCACCAACTTCGACGCGGAGCGTCGCGTTCATGGTTGGTTGGACGCCGATGTCATCACATTTCACACAAATCAAAGTAGATCTGTAGAAAATTCCATTACGATAAATAAATTGTTGCTAGAGTAATTAACGAAAACCTGGGTTCGACATGGAGGGAGACGTCCTATACACGTGAACCACGGATTCCATTCCAGAATTATTTTTTCCTTGTGACATGAAATTTTTTTTTTAAGTGTAGCTGAAAATGTATCTTATGTAATATTCTTAAATTAGTTTAACACAAGCTATAAATTTTCAAACCTCGTACATACAATGCGGAAACAATGTATTTATAGGAACCACATTGGCTGTTAAAAAAGGGACAGCCATCTGATGGGTTGTATGTGCCAACAAAATATTACCATGGATAGTAATACCAACAGAACTATTTCTTGTATTCATGTATGTGATTGTATTGGCTACTGTACACATGGTTGCTAAATATAGCAGAGCACTGTGTTCTTACTACAAAACAGGCAGTACCTCCAACAGAACAACTTCAATAATATTTGGACTTTTCCCACAACAACTTTGATTGTAATAACCTAACCCAATTTTCGGCTGCTACTATCCTCAAACCCAATTACAGAAGTGTGTTCAGTACTAACAACACTGCGGTCCCCCCNTTTTTAAATTTATTTTTTTAACGTTTAGAATGGAAATACGTTCAAATTTTAATTGACCGTTAACTCTTATTATTTATATTTTGTAACATTTGATGTAAGATATTATCGTAAAATATTTTACAGCGTTACAAAATACATGAAGTCTTCTTCCATATGCAATATGAGTCGTACTTTCCTCACAATTCTGGCGGTGTGTGTGTACTACTTAGTAATGAATTGTGCATGTGTACTGTCGGATGTAGTGCTCCACTGGAAGGCTCTGTACTTGTACTCTAAGGCGGCCGCCTGGTTGAAGGGATTTTGCACGTATGAGGCCTAAAAGCGTGATAGCGCCAGGGGCGACCGAGACATGCGCATCTACTCTCTCGTCGTCCCTACGCGCAAAGCACTGAACTGGCGTGCAGTCTTGCCGTCGTTAACGTGCTTCTATGAGGCGTTCAGCGGAGACCCCAACATTTTATTACGTAATAATAAAAATAAAGGTTTGATGCACGTCCCTATTCCTGTTCTAATGTTCTGGACCGGAATGTTCGCACCTAAAAATTACCGTGAAAAAAACCCGTTCGAGCCATTTTCACTATCACAAAAACATGCTTCAGAGAGAGAGATGGAGGAATTGAATAACGTATACGGACGCGTAACGCTTCTTAAATGCTATTCGTAAGCAGACCTCACACAGACACGTTGGACGGTTTTTTAATAAAAGTTTTCTGCTGAAGCTCTGCATACCGTTTGGCGGCCTACCCAGGCGGCCACCTTAAGCCTTTCAGACCCACGTTAATTTATGGTTTCAGATGCTGCAAACAAGACATTTTATTATGCGTGCTGTTCTTAAGGGAGTTGTCTGCGAACCCTGCAGACACGAAGTTTAAGCGGGGAGTAAATGTTAAAAAAAATTCTTTCTCAGTGCAACAATTTGAAAGATAACGCTTTCAAACAAAAATTAATTCAATAAAACTTTCTTAGAGAATATTGGCGAGTTAAGAGATTTCTAATAACTTTCTCTTTTTCATAATTTTTTTATGTAACTTTCAATGTTAAGTTTTAGAAAAAAATATTAAAAATTATAACTGTAAGATTTCTAAACATGCCAGTATTCCTTGAAAAATAAAATATAGGATCATTTTTGTTTGGCACGGTTATTTCAAATTAACGTATTCACATGAAATATTTTTAACATTGATTCCTCATTTAAACTATGTGGCTGCCAGTTTTGTAGGCAGCGCCTTTAAGACGACACAACCCTTTTTTCGTTCTTTATAACCCAGACCAGCAACAAAGTCCTCGAATGAATGTCCCAAAGGGATTACTGCTGGTCATTGAGCTATGCAGTGCATCCTATTGGTCAAAAAGAACCTTCCTGAGCGATTATGCACACAGTTATGTACACTAGGTCCGAACAGGATAGGCTGCATAGCCTATAAAAAAAAGTAAACAAATTGAGCCGTATTTAAGGATTCCAATGAGTTAACTATCGAGATGTATGTTGTGTCTGGTTTGGTATGTCTGTACTAGCGAGGGACGTAGTCTATTTGCGGTATTTTCTCGGTTTTTGAATCTGACCTTTTAAAAATCACCCCAAGTATGCCGTGTTTGGTTGTTTCATAAATACGCCACGTATCACAAGCATGTTATACTTATGTTAACATTGAAGTACATTTTGGTTGAATTAAACTGTTCAATTACATTTTTTTCGTTTATTATTACTGCAAGTAAAAAAGTGAGAAAATATATGTTCTTAATGACTAGTAATAAATAGTTCTTATACAAAATATTATAATACTGAGTGCACGCAAATATGGCTCGTTGTCCCTTTGTTGTGTTTCCTATAGGCTTTTCACGGTAACATGAGCACTTTTGAAAGCCCTGCTTAATATTTACATGTATGCACGTTGTGTATTCTTCCGCCGTTTGTAAAATCAACATTTTCATGGACCTCGTCACTATTCACACGTCGATCAAGTTAAACTGTAAAAATTAATAGAAAAGTAAATATTTCACAAGTCTGGTTATTTTTACACTTCGGTGCATTATAAAAACTGAAAGCGAAAGAAATAATTTAAGTTAGTTATCACGAATGGTTACTTAACACGTTTTATTTATACATAAAGATACGTAACTAATTCCCATCCATGGTTACCAACTTAACTGGACGCATGTCACTCAGCGCGCCCGTTAAAATATACGCAGGCAGGGGGCAGTGACATTTTCCTAAGGTCGATTTCAAAAGTGCTCACTTTATCGTGAACAGTTGAGCTTTGTTTGCACGAGGCGGAGGAATATCCCGGAAGTATGCTGTTGGCGGTAGCGGTGACTTGGACTGTAGATTGTGAGTGAGTGTGAATGGTGTGTGTGTGTTGGCAGAGAACGGGCTGCCTCGGAGGCTGCGCACCGCCTACACCAACACTCAGCTGCTGGAGCTCGAGAAGGAGTTCCACTTCAACAAGTACCTGTGCCGCCCCAGGAGGATAGAGATCGCCGCTTCGCTCGACCTCACCGAGAGGCAGGTCAGCCCCGCATACCACTATTCGCGTACTCACTCACGCACACGAACACGCCCATGAGTATTGGACCTTTTTTTTTCCCCCGAAAACCTACCTTAAGAGTTATAGCAGCGCCGTTGTAACTTAGGACTTGAGAGCTCTGCCAATCTCGGGACACTTCTCCCAGGGAACAGGAAACGATTGGACGTCGGTAGCACGGTGCATAGTTAGGCAAAACACCCATTTTCCTGGACAAAACCGCAAAAATGAAAGTTATAATTATTGTTTAAACTATTTATTGTCATGTAGTGCAACGTCTCTAGCAGTAAAAACTACAAGAATGGGCGCATTTGCTCCTTTCCTTTAGCGGCGAGAAGCCTACAAGGTAGCTGTAGCATATGGATGCCATTTTAGCGAACTACTGAAGTCTAAGGTGTCTCGTAGTCTTGTGAACTCAGGTGACAAGGTCATACAATTATCAAGTCTTGCCATCAAAGAACTGCCTATTTTGACGTTCGTAAGATAGCCTATCAATATGAATTTGTATATTTATCCTATTTTTCCTTAAGGTTTCTTGTACAGGTAGATTTCTGCATACGTCTTTGTACGTTCGCAGACCTATAAAATTTTTCTCCACGGGGCCCCACGCTAAATGTTTTACCAATCGAACCAGAAAACTTCCTGTACAATATATACAAAAATTACGTAACACGTTTTGTGACCCCCGGAGAAAAACTGCGAATGAGTAAGCGCGCGCGCATCTGCTAGACGGCACGCGAGGGTGCGTGGCACTGGAGTGGCGGATCCGGAACAGCGTGGAACATCGCTTCAACAAATCACGGAAATTAAGCCATACTCTCCTCAGGAAGCCCTGTCCCTGATGGTTGGAACTGATCTGTCCCGCAGCTTATATCAGGCATTGCGAGGTCAGGTTAAGGAGAGAGAGGCGAATCTGTATACATCTTTCAAATAGGTTCAGGATGTAAAGAAAGAACGCTACCCGACGAACGTCATTAGAGCAGAAAGCCAAAATTTCATTACAGTATCTTACGGATCTCACTTCCGCTCGTATTTTGACCCTCCCGATATATCAGAACAGTGCGCTTAATTATCCCTTAAAAAGTGTTGTTTTGACATCTCAGTGAGGGTTTGATGGAAGCAACCATTCTATGTGTACACAAAAACTGACTGGGGAAAGAGTATATGAATATAGTACGATACTTGTGACAAGTATCGTGTCTCTTCAAATGTACTGTAAGGATGCTAACACTGGAAAGAAAGTTATCATTTTGCAGAATCCGCGACCATCTTCAACTAGATTTTGTCGTCCACTTAAACTGGAATTTCAGAAAGAGACCACAGAAGCTATTTAAAATAAAAGAGTACGAATGCATTGACACGCAAATAAAAGTACTTCTTCAATCTGAAATGTTGTTACCAGGACAAGAATAATTGTCCGTCACACACCTAACGTTGATGACCATGATTGATGGGAAAGTGAGTTCAGCGATAACAGGGACGACAATGAATGATATAGATAACATGGAGAAGAGACCAGTTAATGAACAAGCTCTGGAGTATGAGTCACCAAAACTTCATGCTTGCGTTCGATTTCTCGAGTGGTTGCTCTATGTAAGTTAAGGAATGTGAAGCAAGAACTTAGTAGTGAGGCCGAGGAGGAGAAGAGAACCGCGAAGTCTGGTTTCCGCCCAGTGATGGGTCTGCTTATCGATGCTGTCACGCAAGGTCAAGGCACAGCGAATGATGGAAATACAGCCCATCGTTTTCATCGATGATCCCGCATGTTCGGCATCGATCACACAGCTTTCTGATGTCCTTTCTGATCGTGTGGTATAATATTGCGCACCTTATCCTGTGGATATGCTGTCAGCGCCCAATATTTTCGGTAATACGCCCTTGATAAAGCGTGGTTGTATGTCCATGATTACTCGTGGTATCCGATGCCTCCTGCTGTGCACAAAATTCTAATTCATGGTTCGCAATCACACATTATTAAAGTTGCTTTGCTTCCGATAGTAACGCTAAGTGAAGATACCCAGAAAGCCTGGAGCAAAGATTTTCGCAGGTTCCGGGAGAGAAGATGTCGCAAGTCAAGCAGAGAGGCGACTAACAGAGATCTAATGAACATAATGTTTCTATCTTCTGACCCAGTAATTTCTTCTATTAGGACACTGCCACAGAGAAATGACAGAAAAGTAAGCCCAGAAGTTACATGTTTTCTATAAATTCGTAGCTTGTCGTTTGAAGAAGATGATTATGATGATAATAATAATTATTATTGGTGATTTAATTAATTGCTGTAATTTGTGTTGCAATAGCATATATGTTATTACTTTTTATTCTTAAAACCAAAATATTATCTTAATTTTTCCGCTGAATTCCTGGAGTTTTGAGTGTATAGATGTTTCATTTTGACGCCTTGATGTTCCGAAATGGCAAATTTTATGTTTCCCATTTGCTTCACATACTTAAAAGGTCGCTGTATAAGTGATACAAATAGATAAAAAAAACTATTACACATTACCAGAGGTTGTGTCCTGGAAAAATGGGTGTTTTTCCCCACTGTGCGGGGAGGGAGGGAGTGCCTGTAGATTCGCCAGCCCGCCTGCCAGCTGGGCGTGTTTGGTGCTTTGTCAGTCGTTCTGTATCTCGCTTTCACTATGGTAGGCGGAGCCAAGTCCATTCTTAGGCCAGAGCAACTATAGTAGTCCTAATTTTTTTTGTTTCATTCTTTTTTTTGTGGTTACGCGTCTGCCGAAAATGGTAAAAATTGATTACATAATCCGGTATGGCTTTGCTGTTATCATATTAACTGTTTTAGGAAAGAAAAGATTGCGAAAATTAGAAATAAACGCNTTTTTTGTTTCATTCTTTTTTTTTGTGGTTACGCGTCTGCCGAAAATGGTAAAAATTGATTATATAATCCGGTATGGCTTTGCTGTTATCATATTAACTGTTTTAGGAAAGAAAAGATTGCGAAAATTAGAAATAAACGCATTAAAGAGCTTGCCTGTGCAGTTTCCAAGAGGTGGGAGGAAAGTACATACATTCATAAGGGCGTAGTTAAATCTGTGAGATTTCATCGTGTATATTAAAGTCGCACTGTTACGCATCTTATTTGCACAGTAGTGCGCTTTGACGGAAAAACTACTACGCCTTGCGCGTAGGAGCGATGAGGCGCTAGGCGTGCGTGTTAAAGTCGCCCTTATCGCTCTCTTGCTTCTGTGCTTTGATTGCATAGAAAAGCTCTCCCGTGACCATTAACTCTTAAACATGAAAGGATATTCGGAGGCCCAATGTAGGGGATGTGACCTAAGTGCGTCTCAGGGCAGTGGCCCATAAGCTTAAGCACGCAGGAAAACTCTATCTTCAGGATACGTGCATCACGTGGCTTGTATGGGAGTGGGCAAACATGGCCGCAATTAGGGGCATGCCTTCCTCCCATGCTTACTGACTAAACTGTTCGAAAAGGGGAGAATGGCGTGAAACAAGAATAGACACCGTACAAAACCTCTCAACAGAAAATAATCGCAAATTTTCATGCAATTTATGCGGTATAAAATTTAGTTTCTTGTAGAATACGGTATGAGTAAGGATATTCTTTATTAAATGTGTGTTTGGAACACTAGAAGAGAGAAATTTGGTAAGAAAGGAAAATAAGGGAGGGGGGAAGAGCTTTGTCTCGTTTATGTTGGAATTATGTCTGTAACCATATGGTTGTACGGTACCATTGCCCTGGTTGGTTGGAGGGGTTGGTGGCGAATGCGTAACTGAGCATGTCTCCTTCCGTGTCCCACGCCTAGCTGCGATCACCACGTCATGCCTGTCGTCACAGTCGGCGTGCCTGTTGAACAGCGGGCAGCGGGAAACCTTAGTCTGTTGTCCGTCAGACACGTGCGGTACGATCCGCCTCGAGGCGATCCTCCACGCCAGCGTGGTGTATCAAAGAGGCCGACCCAGCAACCGGTGCTCGGAGTGGGGAGGGACGACAAGGTAGAAAACAGCCGCCCGCACAGGAGGAGGTGGTTGTTTCCAAGAAAGGCTGGGCGTTCCTCGACGGCGCTTCTGGACGACGCGCGCGACAAAGACGCTCTTCCACCAAGACCACGAGCAGTGAACTTTCTCGGGCGAGCAAAATTTCTGGATCTCTAGAGATCTGCAGTGCGACAGTGATCGCTGACGTACAACGAAATACAGTAAACGGCTTCTCAATCAGCTACTTGAAATGTGCCGAGGACATTTAAGCGTTCGGTCACGCATTTGTTTCCAAGTTCAAGTGTTGCAATCACGTAATTTTTTTTTTGTATGTTGTGTACTCGTGTTCAGCAACCAGTGAACAACACGTTGCCTGCTCGGTGATATCGGCATTAACCAATCACATCAAAGAGGCGTAAAGAATTCCAGAAATCAGGTTAGTTACAAGAAATAACGGGCACCGATGCCTGGCTGTGTACGGTGCTGGTCGCAAATACAATTCATGTACGAAGTGTACACTATCGCGGACACGGTATTTGAACGCGTTAATATGCAACAAACAAAATGAATACTTGTTAACTTTCATATTACTTATAGTGACACTTCAGATTCAGTAATATTCAAAGTTGAGGTGGGCTGGNGACCTATAAATAGGGACACTCGATTACTCGTGAAAAACGTTCCTGTTAGGTTGTATTTCAAAACACTTTATATTCACTTTCGCGAAAGTATTGGTGTTCCGCTGGCGCGCGTTTCGAAAGCCTGTCCCCTTAATCACAGGCACAGAATACCAAGGAATACAGAGGTGAAACAGTCGCTAGTTCCGCGAACTCCAGCCGTGACGGCCAGTAAAATGGCGTCACCAGCCGGCAACATGTCGGAACGCCGTTCGCCAATCAGCGCGTGGTAACCTACTCGCCAGCCGGCAGCCCAGCCAATAGGGAACATTTTGCAGAATGCCGTTGGCCAATCAGACACTAATTCCCGTTCACTTGAACCTCGCGCAACCAATCAGATAATGAGTAATCCGGCATAAAAAATAACCACCACGTAAAAAAAACCGCAGAATTGTTTTCTGATACAGTAACTGCATATATTCAATTATGGCAAACATGTGTGTATACAGCGGATTCTGGAATATTTGTTTTTCAGTGGACCAACAAGAAAAAAACTAAGAATGCGGCAAAACGATGGATTCAGAATTGAATTTTAGACCAGAGAAAAAACGCACATAACCTCAAAATGCATTTTTGTTTAAAGTTATCATTAAAACCACTTATTCAAGTCAATTTATGATTAAATATTTTCTTACAATTAAAAACTTCAAGTATTGAAATTTAGCAGAATGAAATTTTTATTTACATTAATATTTTCATTCATGGTTCCTTCCTTGGCAGAGCCATACTCAATCCCAAGGTTAAAAGTATCCGTGTATACTTTACTTGCCTGCATCGTAGTTGTTCTTGTCTACAAACCCAATCTTTTTAAGTTTATAATGTTAACAAATTTCTGTTGGAGTTGGTATATTTCATTATATTTCGTATAATTTGTATATAGTTAGTGTAGTGCGTAAGCCTTACTCACAGCAAAACTACTGTCATTCCAACATACGGCGAACGCTTTAATAAGTAACATTTTAAAAACTAGTGCAGGATGTAAAACTTCATATCGCAATTATCACGCAATTTTCGAGCAAAAAGTCTGGAATGGTTGTGAGGGGAGGGGATTGTTTTCTTGACTAACAAATGAAGGGTGTGTTATTTGCAAGCAGGTTGACTATTGATACTGCCAGGCGGGGTGCATTGAATTGCGCTGAAGGTAGAGCGTGTTACTAGCTGCGTTCTCGCGACGATATACTATCTGTCCTACATAATGTACAGGACAAGCAGTCTGCTTATGGTGATTGTCTGTCACATGCATCGCGATTTGAAGACGGATTGCAGTACACAGCGAAATATCTGCTATAATTTCCGCAGTTTGTAGCCATTAAGGCGCCCGTCTACCTGGCGCTTGAACTGCGTTGCAGAGTGTTCCAAATACACGTTTTTCAACGAAACTTTTAAGCGTGAGTCCAACGTGCTGATGTACGAAAATAACACACACTTCAGACGAGAGCTGTTAAGTACTTTCAAAATATCACGTACGTTAGAAACATCAATTCAGAGTACTCCAAAACAGCTGAAAACGGCCTTTCCAAGGCGCTGTAGCTCAAAATGCACGCATCAGATACATACAAAACTACTATAGGCGCCTGCACTGAACCTTCCTAAAGACTTCCCACTAATAAAATAATATGGTCACCGCTGAAAGTCCCATAGGTACACGCAGCACGACGAGAACACTGCACTCCAGTTCAGAGCCTTGCGCTTAGCGGCGATGGCGTACTTGATGCGCGTGGCAGTGTCGCCCTTATCGCTCCCGCGCTTCTCGGCCTAAACGTGGTAAAAAGTTCCAGGTAGACGGGGGCCTTAAATTAAACCAGATTGAAAACTATAACTACTTTCCCCTCTAATTTCTGGAGCTGGATGAAACTCGTCTATCGTTTGCAAGGCAAGAACACTTCAAAATATTTTCCAAAAGGGTTATGAATATACGTACAGGCTGCTTACAGTTAACTAAACGCTTTCGAAATCCAAATTTGACAAACGTCACTTCCCTTATCTNGTTTGCAAGGCAAGAACACTTCAAAATATTTTCCAAAAGGGTTATGAATATACGTACAGGCTGCTTACAGTTAACTTAACGCTTTCGAAATCCAAATTTGAAAAAGTCACTTCCCCTATTTGCATGTTCTTTAACGGGTACACTGACTGGCTCACGCCCAGCAATGTTGGCATAGACTCAGATAAAGTAGTTCAGCGTCTTAACATCGAAATAAAAGTGTGAGGTAAACATATGCAAATAACGGAATTATTTATTTTGCTTTCTATTTATGTTAATGTAAGTAAGCGTAAGAATGAACACATTCGTAAAACATGTAGTTTTCTAATTATTTCACAGTTTCACTTGCTCGACGTGTGAATGAAGTGGTCTGGCCTATGGCAATGTCAATTTTACATTTCGTGGAATAGTACACTATATATATATATATATATACACATTTACATCTTAGGCAGGGCTTTCGAAAGTACTTACTTTACTGTAAACAACCTATATGCATTTTTGTGCACTCTAACGTGAGATCAGTCATGCCGCTAGCGAAATTTTGAAGCATCGACATATTGAGTTGGGCTGCTTCATACCTTGCACGGACGAAGCCATTCCAACGTTCCAAGGACACAACGCAACCTATAATGGTATAATTTATTTAAAAGCTGATACCATAATTTCCTCAGCAATACAAGTAATGCCAAGTTAGAAACAGTCGTATGTAAAGGCGAAGTTGCTCTCGGTACAGTCTTCAGCAGTTCTTCAAAATCAGGCATGGTTTCATTACAAACTTCAAGAATAAAGGATTTGATAAATATTACGAAATTGTTCTTAAGATCTTATTTTGGAGAACGATTTTCGAACATGGGCGATTGGAATTGCGTCTTTAATAATACTATGTTAATTACTAGTTTTGCATTATTTTTGTTGGCAGAATGATAAAGAAGTAGGCCTTGACGTAAAAGATGTTATTTCTTTGAAAGCCGGAGTTGTCTCTTAAACATTTCAGACGCTTTTGTGGTTATGCTAGAATTGGTTTCAAANGTACTTACTTTACTGTAAACAACCTATATGCATTTTTGTGCACTCTAACGTGAGATCAGTCATGCCGCTAGCGAATTGTGAAGCATCGACATGTTGAGTTGGGCTGCTTCATACCTTGCACGGACGAAGCCATTCCAACGTTCCATGGACACAACGCAACCTATAATGGTATAATTTATTTAAAGGCTGATACCATAATTTCCTCAGCAATACAAGTAATGCCAAGTTAGAAACAGTCGTATGTAAAGGCGAAGTTGCTCTCGGTACAGTCTTCAGCAGTTCTTCAAAATCAGGCATGGTTTCATTACAAACTTCAAGAATAAAGGATTTGATAAAGGTTATGAAATCATTCATGAGATCATATTTTGGAGAACTATTTTCGAACATGAGCGATTGGAATTGCGTCTTTAATAATACTATGTTAAATACTAGTTTTGCATTACTTTTGTTGGCAGAATGATAAATAAGTAGGCCTTGACGTAAAAAAAAGTTATTTCTTTGAAAGCCGGAGTTGTCTCTTAAACATTTCAGACGCTTTTGTGGTTATGCTAGAATTGGTTTCAAANGTTATTTCTTTGAAAGCCGGAGTTGTCTCTTAAACATTTCAGACGCTTTTGTGGTTATGCTAGAATTGGTTTCAAATAAGGAATTTTTTGAAGCGTGGTGCACTTAATGCCTACGTAGCTTTTGTTTCGTCATCGCAAACAATTAAATTTATGAAACCTTTGTACTCGTGTATGAAAAGATGATCTATTCATAATCTAGAACAGCAACACTGTTTACAAGTAAAATCACTAGACATTGAGCTTTGTAGTGTACAGTAACAACCAAAAATAACTTTCCTGTGGATTATGTACGCAGTGAACACTGGGTCGGAATAGTCAACGGGCCCTGCTTAGATAAGTCGTTCTTTCATTAGTAAACTTCCGCCACACCTCGTGATAAGCATTGCCACGGGAAAAGGTTTATAGTCCACACTTATCAAAGGAAAGAGTGAAATTTTGAGAAATATACTTACGTTTCTACTAAATCAGTTTTAATTGAATATTCATGAAATTATATTAAACTAACCGCAGCTCCCACACATGTTAAACATTATATTATTAATAACAAAATGAAACACGAAATTACTTCTCCTCATTCGCTACCAATAGTACTACCTGCATCAATGGAAGTTGATTTTAACTTCAAACTGTATGCAGTTGCGGTCAAAGATTCATTTTTAAAAAATCTCGAAAATGCTTAATAAACAGCGAAACATGCTATACTATTTGCAAAACAGTGGAACGTAAAAATAACCAGGCCTGTGAGAGTTGTATAGTTACTGTAAATCACTGCATACTTAGTTTAATGAAATTCATTCAGTATTATAAGTTTCTGGATACTTATAGTTACTCTGTAGTGCCAACATTTGGAAACGAATTTTACTTGACGGACGTTTAATTGAATGCATTGGTAATCCCGTGAGTACATGTGTGCGTATACCTACAAAACTAGAAACGTTTCACTGTTTTATTTGTGATAATTCTGCCAGTGAGAAAGGTAAAATTATTACATATATAATATCTTTAATTAACAACTTAAATCAGTGATCCGTTAAATGTATTCCTCATTAGCAGTGTTAATTTTAAATGTGGCAGAATGACGCAGTGTGGTCTGGATAAGGAAACAGCGTGGTTTCATAAGCATTCAGTTAGACGTTGACCATACTTGGATTGTTTTTGTCGCATCGCCTTGGAAATGAGCAGTGTAGTGACGGTGGCTGGTGTGTGGTGTTGGCAGGTGAAGGTGTGGTTCCAGAACAGGCGGATGAAGCACAAGCGGCAGACGCTGTGCAAGAGCGGCGACGAGGCGTCGGGGGGAGACGGCAAGGACTCCCCCACGTCGGGCAAGAGCAGCGGAGGCGGCGGCAAGGTCTCCGGCGACAAGTCCTTGCTGCTGCTGCAGGACGACAACTCCAAGAACTGCCAGAACTGCGAGCTGAGCGCGCCCATCCTACCGGGCGGCGTCCAGGACGTCGGGCCCAAGACCCGCAGCAACAGCAACAACAGCAACAACAACAACAACAACAATGCCGGGAGCTTCAGCAGCAACAGCAGCGGGGCGAGCAGCGTCACGAGTAGCATCGGCAGCTCCTTCGACAAGCTGGCCAACGAGGAGGACTCGCGCTCCAACGAGATGGCCTCACCGGGGCTGGCGAAGAAGATGACGCCGCTGCCGGCGGAGGTGGTGGTCAAGGTAGAGGGCGGCAGGACGCCTCCCGCGTCGAAA
>NQII01007623.1:76003-89065 GCA_002778355.1 Clitarchus hookeri
CGCCGACGACGGCTTCAGCGGCGCCTACCAGCAGCACTTTTACGGCGAGGCGCCGCACGCCGTGGCGATCCTCCAGCAGGCGCCCGGCTCCGCCGACAACAGCAATAGCTCCTCCGACTTCAACTTCCTCAGCAACCTGGCCAACGACTTCGCGCCCGAGTACTACCAGCTCAGCTGAGACCTGCTGCAGCTGTAATCTGCGCCCCGTCCGGCCGTGGGCGGCTCGTGCATGGGGTAGAGTGCGTGCACTGGTTGCGTGATCATAAACTCCTGCCACTCCAACACTGAGCGATAAACGTATATAATAATACAGAATGGGAAGGAAAGCTGTAAGAGAATTTCTCCTTGCTCTTTGAGATAGTGTGCTGATATCCCATATGCACACCTTACACTGTGAAAACACTCTCTTTGTAGTAAAGAAAATAATTCTTTCGAAGCTGTTCACGATAAAGTAAAAAATTTTTAAAACATTATTTGCAAAAATTCACTGTCCATTAACTGCATAGATACCATCGTACACGGTGACATTCAAGCTATCAGTTAAGTTGGCAGCAAATTGAATAACATAGTTCCTAGTCTTGATGTTGTACTGCGAGTGTATGCTTCAATTTATGGCAAAACTAGCTTGTGATTTTCGGCTTTATACTCACTGGAGTAAGACATGTCATATTAGCAACGCATTTCGGTTGCCAACAATTTCACCTTTATATGAGATGGAAGCACGAATTAAGTAATTAGGCCAACGGCTATGTAAATGTTACATATGTCGGAAGAACACAATACGAGGAGAAAAGTAAATCTTAAGCAGAGATTTCAAAAGTGTTCAATTAACCGTGAAAAAGTCTATAAACAAATGTTTCTTCAATTCAAAGGAAATGTTAAATGAACTTCGGCTTTCTGTTACTAAATTTTATCATTCTAANTAAACAAATGTTTCTTCAATTCAAAGGAAATGTTAAATGAACTTCGGCTTTCTGTTACTAAATTTTATCATTCTAAAGTTTTGTTTTATGGCAATAGCCATATTACCTTTCTTCGTTGTAAATAAAAAAATTCTTTGAGATTGTTTTCTTTACATCTATTACTAATTAAATATATCGTTATGCCTTAAAGGGTTAAGTGATATTCAAATTTTTCTTTCGTACGTAACGAAACTTACAAAATGGGTCGCTAAAAAATAACGGATTCCTTAAATCATTGACTAAGTGGTTCAACCTTAAAAATAAAGTAACTTACTTTACCACAAGAAACACTGCTAAAGTGCTGTAACGTTAATACAATGTTATCGTTGTCGTTCATGTATCGATCAAGAAAATTTTGGTTTGGTGGCAAACACACTTCGCACTTTGAACAAAATTTTATTTGCGCAAAGAAAGTTTTTTTTTTTTTTTTTAAAGATTGAAAGTGCCAACATAAATGTTTTCACAACTATTTATAGACATGAGAACCCTCATAAAGTATGTTTATAGTATTATACAGACGTGGAGCGTATTTTTATCTCAGTAATAAGGCTTTTGGATAAATTATTAACTGGTTTTGTCTGTGGGTTTGTTGATGTTTCTTTAGCATATAATACAAAAGTTTAGGACTTTAATCCTTGCTAAACGCATGAGTTATTTACCATTTTCAACTAATTGAGCCATTCAGCTAACAGCGGAAAGTCAGTAAAATAATAACGGAAAAAATAAATATAATAATAATACGTGTTTGAAATCTTCTATAAAAANCAAGGACCGAATATTACTTTTCAAAAACAAATAAAAGGGATTACAGAAATTTTAAATTTATGTATGAATTTTTTTGTTCAAATATCAAAGCCAACAAAATAAAAACGATAGCCTACCTCTCAATATAATATTCGAACTCAATAGAACGCAATGAAGAATATTTTATTTTGGAAATTTATTACGTGCTTCACACGTACTTCAATTTTTACTTTTGAGATAAAATTTAACCGCAGCTGAACAAAACTGTGGGATTTCAATGAAATTGCATAATGACTCTTAAGTGACTTCAAGAATAACTTAAGTTGGTACTAAACTTCAAGTAGTTGAAATAAATCTTTGAAATTTGTATAAATCGAGATATTAATAAAATGATTATGTNTTGGTACTAAACTTCAAGTAGTTGAAATAAATCTTTGAAATTTGTATAAATCGAGATATTAATAAAATGATTATGTTCACGCAAAAACCATTATGAATATTAGTTTACAAATTATGTCATATGTGTATCAAGATTTCATTGATAAGTCACGAAACCATAAAATATACTTGAAATCTAGGAAAAAATTTTGGCTCTTGAACAACCTTAACGCATACAGAATAATTATATTAAATATTAAAAATACGATGTGTTTCTAAAACATGTGGAGAAACTTCGGCAGTGTATACCTGACGAAAATGTAAGACTAAAATGTAAGTACCACTTTTCCCGTCAAGGGATTGTTAAGGGAGCCATGCACCCCTGAAAAATCCTCATTTAAATTTCCTTACTCTATTTTGTGGTTTGCCTACCTGGTATACAACACACGTTTTTGTTTTTAATGTTCAACATGAATTATCTCACAAATGGTTCACCTGAGATTGTACTGACAGGACGATCTTTTTTGTCATTTAGACGTGCTGATTCACAGTGTTACGGAGTTTGATACAAACATAGGGTGCCAAGAGCCATTTTCAAAAGGAACGGGTGTGATGTTACCGACCGCGTTTTTAGAGGTGTAAGTACTCCTTTATACAAAACACCATTCACCGATTTGTTTCTTAATCACAAGTGGTTTCTGATAATTACAACTAAACGCATTTTAAAACTCAGATTTTAAGGCGTATAGCTCCATCCCTTAGTAAGCATTTTAGGGGATAAATTGTACTGTACATATATTTCCGTAAGAAATTGCCTGCCGGAGTTTGTACCCGTGTTTTGGAAGCACGTGGTGTGTGTATGTGTGTGTGTCGCAGTTTTTTATTTGGGAAACCGAACTTCGTACAGAAGTCCACGTCACTCTCTAATCACGTGGTTTTTAAACGTTCTGCTGACAACTCGTGGCTCAATGTTGGCGACTTGAGAGTGGTAGACGGAAATCGGTCTAACTCACGGGTTTAGTCTACGCGACCCGACATCCGGCGAGTGCGAACAGAACTACCCCGAGGGGAAGTGTCGCCCTCGCTATCACAGATCGCACTCTTACAATTGTGTTCGTCCCCCGTAGTATCTAAGCCACCGAAGATTTCACTTCTGCCTATAGCGTACCCACTGCAAAGAAGAAACCTCGATACTTCAAGTGCTTCGCGTTCAGTGTATCTCGTTATCACCGAAAAAATATTTTCCCTATAGGAATTTAAAATTTTTAACACTTCACTCTAAAATAAAGTTTCACAGAATTTCACTTTTTACGATAAAGGAAACTAATTTACGAATTTACAGCTTCTCAAGAGCAGGCAAATCGTTGAGCACCATTTTTTTTTTTTTAGCTTTAATTGAAATTTAAGCATTTGTCTCATCTTTCATTTAGAATCGCTTACATGGTGTTGACTGATTAATACGTTCACCATGCCTTAGAAAACACGTAATAATATTCTCTTACGAAGGAAAGACACTAAGCACAACTAAATGTTTCTGTTTTGTCGCGTACGGCGAGATATTCAAGTGCGCGTCTCGTAGAAAGTTCTGTGCAAAATACACCAACGTAACGTCGTGTTTCCGAAGAAAAAAAAATCACGTACGCCAGTAAAGAAGAATGACAAAGAAAAATTGAAGTGTCGTACTTAGGATTTTATTTTTTAAGTGACGCGGTGTAAATAAAAACTATAAGAGCACAGAGAATTTCAATAATTCAGCACATGCCCATGTTGTATTAGAGCTATAGTAAAGTGGCACAGATTCTCAGAACAATACCTAAACGTAAGCTATTTGTTTTTTTGCAAAAACACTTAATTCTGTAGCTCTATTAAATATTTAAAGTGTTTATTGTAGGTTTTAACAAAATTGAAATAGAATATTCTATAACACATTTGTTGTATTTTTCAAACTCTTAATTAAATTCAANGTAGGTTTTAACAAAATTGAAATAGAATATTCTATAACACATTTGTTGTATTTTTCAAACTCTTAATTAAATTCAAATTGATTGGAACGGCAGCAAATAAATTCTCCGAAAACAGAATTTAAGACAAGCAATAAGTGTTTCTTTTAGGTATATTTGCAAATAATCAGTTTTAAGTTATTACTATTTGGTTTTAGTGGTATTTCGGTTGACTTTGCGATATTTTGTGTAATGAAAGTACCTGCGTTACTGTAAAGATTGGCACAGGAATTTTCATATCAAGAACAGTTCATCTAAGTTAATTTTATTCTCAAAAAACACACTTCAGAAAACAATAAAAAGAAGCGGCAATTTTATACATACGCGCCACATTTTATTAAACTCTGTTCGTCAGAAAACACTTTGCAAAAAAAAAGGTGGGCCGTTTTTGATTAATTATTTTTGTGCTTAAGTAAATTGTAGGCAAGCAGTGGTTGTGTGTTCGCGTGATCGTAGTCTTGCGACAGAATTCTGTGATTAAAATGCCACTGAAAATGGATACTTATTCATTACGAAATAAGGCCTAAGTTCCACGCTTAAAACACTTAGCATATCTCTAGGCATGTGAGCTGCTTCAACTTTCGTGAGTTTTACATCTTGCAGAAATTTTGAAATTGTTAAAGTAAGTGGCGTAAACCTGCAATGGTACTGGTTTAAAAAAAATTCTAACCGGTCGAATGAAAATATTGTAATACATTGTTTTCCTTACGGAAGCAATAAACATCGATTCCTCTTCAAGGGACAGTTCATAGTGCATTGTTTCTTAATCGTAGGTGGTAAATTTCGCAGCTGAATATAGTCCGTTGTTATGCTTCATGCTATAGCCGAGAGAAAACGCACTGATTGTGTTTATGGAAATTGTTGAATGTCTAAGTTTAATTAGTTAAATCTTAAAACATCGTTCAGAGGATTCTTCGTCACTTCGTGGTCCAAGAAATCGCTATTTTTGTTGCTACCTAATATGAAAGATCATCGTTATTATAATGATTCTCAGTTGATATTTTAGACTACAGAAACGGGCCATGAATTTAACTAGTAGTTAAAATAACTCACGAAAAATTAGTAAAGTTTCAATTTCTGGATATTTTTATCTTGATTTGTAGGTTTTTTTAAAAATACTAATTCAGTCTTGCGATGTAGGATCTGAAAGCATTGTATGCCGGGCCTTTGCATAATACACCTACTCAGGCAAACAAAGTTTTCAATTCAGAGTAATTTCCGGTTTTCTTCTTTTTTTTTATTTCCATTAAGTATTTTTTCCAATGGATTTTCACGTAGAGAAGTGTTAGTTCCAAAAAAAAAATCATAGGCCCAATTCCCATCGCATCCATCGTAGGAATAAGATATAAAAGGACGAACAAAATATCTTTGTTTACTAACTCAGCAAACTGTTATTTGCTTTGTTTTGCAATGTGCTGTTTGTAACCCAAGACAATATTTCCTAAATACCACTCAAAACCCCATTTTCTGTAAATAAATATTAATTTGCAGGATTAGTTTTATGCCGTTCTAATTTCTCTGCATAATTTAAGAAGGTAGCATAAATTGTAGTTCAAATTATGCTGCGCCATCACAAAACTATACTAAGTAAAATAACTAATAAAACTACTGTCAGTGCACGTGCTATACCTTTTAAAGTTATTTTTTTAAGTTATTATTCACTGAAAGGCTTTTATTCAAAACGACAAGTGTATATTGCTAATTTAATGTAGTGCTAGCAAAGTAATTTTCAGTGCAATAATTTTTATAATACTATTTCTCTCCGTATTTTTTTTTTCGCGTGATAACAAATCCTTCGACGAAAGTCGTGAAACAGAAGAAGGTAGCTGTCATGTTCTGAAAANTTTTTTTTTTCGCGTGATAACAAATCCTTCGACGAAAGTCGTGAAACAGAAGAAGGTAGCTGTCATGTTCTGAAAATCTGTGCAAAAATACTTGGAGAACTATGCTGCGATTATTAATAGCGTATAATCAATGCTAGATTACTATTGCAATCATTATTCATCTTAGTGCTATGTTGTTGTTGTTCCTTCTGAATTTTTGTTGTTTGATGTACATAATTCGATATATTGATTCTTATTATTACATCGTAATACTTAAGAATGTTGTACTCATTTTTGNTGTTTGATGTACATAATTCGATATATTGATTCTTATTATTACATCGTAATACTTAAGAATGTTGTACTCATTTTTGTTCATTCCTGACTCCTAACATTCTCTGTCCTTTATAAACAATTTTCACGACATTAAACAGATGGTAAGAAATCCACCTTTATATTTTTAGTTGACATTAAGTTTAGGAGATAGTTCGTTTACCATTTTTAAAACACCGAATAGCATTTTCATAATGTGTGCTTACTTAATATTAACATATTTTGGCCAAAACTGAGAGAAATATTTTTCTGTCTGCAGTTTCAATAATAAATATATACATTTTTTACATCCAAAATTATTGAAAGAGTTGACGTATTAAGCAGGCATATTTGGATTACGCAACTGCTCATCTTTTTATCTAACACAGATATTTTTTTGAAGTTATACTTCTTTTGGCGTATTGAGGGTAAAAGTTTAGTGTGCAACGGAAGTTGCGCGCGCACAGTGTAACGAAATTCAACAGTGAAAGTGATAGGCGTATGACCCAATGCGCATGCGCGTATCGTCTAGCTATATACAAACGCAAGCTACACAACACAGCACGTGGTTATATTTCAAACCGACAGAAAATCAGTTAATGTAATAAGCAAATTGAAAAACCTTTAATTTATATTAGTTATTCATTTTGTATATATATATATATCTTATTAATTAATTTCACTTACAATGTGCCGTAAAAAAATCGTTAGTGAGAAAAATTTTATAATAAAATTTTGAAAGTGTTTTTAATTATTTGAGGTTAATTTTTGTAAGTATTTAATTATGTTCTTTAATCGAACCTTTATTAATTGTATTTAATGTCTTTCTTCGGTCATTTTATCGTTTTCCTACTTGCATAAATTATTTGCATACGTAATAAAATTTTATTTTAGCAACGCCAAAGAAGTATAACTTCGAACGCGCGAACATAAGTACACGCACCATGTTTTTTTTTAAACACTATCATATTTTGCTGCAATTAAAAACAATAAAATGAGTGAGAAGACATTTTTTTTACAAAAATTTTTAATATTAACAATCTGGCTTTTAAACAGTCATGCCTATTACCTAATTTTCAGCGAAAACTGCATAATGTTACAGTCACATATCATAATCAAGAAACTTTTTCAGAATAGCACATAGAATTCGTGTAAGAACCTAATATCTTATAACGCAATCAAAAAAGAAATAAAGCTTATTACAAAAAAAAAACAGCTATAATTTTTAATGTAAAGAAAAATAATCCCAACTGCGGACACTTGTCAACCCTGACAGTTTTATCAATTTTGTTAACTACTGTGCATTGAAAGAACGGCAGTAGTTTCGATGCTAAGGTAGCTCATAAAAAGAGAGAGAGAGAACTGAGTTTATTTACCTGGCCAACACAAAACATCCTCGTTGCGTCAGTCTAGGCGAAAAATTGGAAGTCAAAACGAATTTAAAATTTGTTCATTGGAGTACCAGTTACAAATTATTATGTGCACACGTTTCCAGTAATATTCATGTGTGTGTCCTTCCTGCTGCTCATAGTTGCAAATGATCAGCAAGAAATAAATAACAAAGGTAAGTATAGTGTTCCACTTTATCACACAGTGGTTTTCAAGCAAATGTATGCGTTTTTTTTAATCAGTAGCTCAGAAATTATGGCAGTATAATTCAGACGTAATGAACGCGAGAATAAATAGGCCTAATACGGCAAAAATTAATTATTGCAAACGGTACATGTATAATATAGACCACTGGTAAACAATTTATTTAAAAATCAAACGAAATTACAATTTTTTGACGAATATAGCAAAAAGCTCAAGAATCGCGTTTTATAACAACAGCCAGTGAAAGTTTTTAAACATTGAAATACTTCAAAATCGGGCCAGCGGTTCGCGCTATCAAAATTTTTTTTGACAGGTGCTTTAGGAAATATGAAAAATAAATCAGCACGAAGAGTAGACATTTTTGAAATAATGAGAGTTTTATACTTCATTGTGAGTAATATTCTTCAGTGTTCGGGGAAAATTATAAAGTTTTTCAACATGTACTAAATCAAATTTATTTTCTTTACTTTTTAAAACTTTTATATAGCGATTTCATATAGTTATTTTAGAGGCAGGAATTTTCGCCGTTATTCGGTTAATCGCTTGAACCATCAAACAGAACTATAAGTGAGCTTTGTACATATCCAACAATCCAGCCCTCTTTACTCATATTCGTATTTCTGTCAAAATGCGAGTTTTACAAATAAATTGGGGAACAAATTACCTTCATTTTATAACTACGGGAATTGTAAATACTAAATATTATGCTAATTAATTTTTAAAAAATTAATTTCTTCGAAATATTATCGTAAAAAAGATCATGTAACTGATTCTCCAAACTAAATTAAAGAAAAATTCTGTCGGCAGCACCTTCGCGCCTATAAGCCAAAGATACAATCAATGAACTAAGAAATTTTTATTAACGCGGTTTTTAAACATATCCTATATTTAAACATTACGAAGAACTAAAAAGAGAATTATTAGTGACAGGTGTTTTTTTGCGAAAAGATTTCAAGATCAGTTGTACTCCAAAACACTTCACTTTCGTGGGTAAATTTCACGTTCCTTAAGTAACTGTACTCGATTCAAGGACGTTCAGTATCGGAGTACTTTATTACGATTGGCCCAGTCAAATAGGAACATTTCTTATCAAACAGACACGTGGCCAATAGCCAAAGGAAGTTGTGGTTGGGGATCTAGGATATTGAAATATAGCTCAGTCATAAATATTTTCGCAAAATACACATGTCGCTATTAATTATACTTTGCGAAGTTATACATTTTGCTGAATAACTACATATGCTTTCAAGAAGGGAAGAAAGAGTAAACTATTTCGGGGATATTTTGTAGAGGTGATGTAACAAATCCCAGAGTAGAAAAAACTTTTTTTTAACTCGTAATTATGAAGAACATAAAAAATAAAACCCCTGCATACTTATTATTATTATTATTATTATTATTAGAGTGTTGTTGAATGACAAGGAAAATGTAGCGTAAATTATTTCTGTGGTATTTCTTAGCGATTCTGTAGTCAGTCGTAGAGGATATATAACTTTTCTCGTTCGCTCGCAACGTCACATGGCGACGTCAGCTGTGCGGGATCCGTGATCACAGTCTTGGAGGGGTTGTCTACCCCCGCAGGCGAAACCCCTGTAGGCACGACACCAGCCACACACGCTCATTTACATAATGGCCCCGAACCATCGATCACCCGTCACAAGCGACGTGACCGGGGGATGGGCTGGGCGTCTGACGGAAATGGGAGGACTCGAACCCAGCACGTATTTATACCCCACCACAATAACTATGAAGCAAGTAAATTTATATTGGGAAATATCTCTTGAATAGTAGTTTTTATTTACAGGACAAGAAAAAAATGTCATGTATTTTAAAGTTTAATGGTAATCTGTAAGTATTTGAAAGGACTGTACCTATTTTTACTAATTTGCGTGTTCGTCGTGGCTATTTTCTTGACATTTCTCGTTTGTTCATGTTTTATTAATTGATAGACTCTTATTTGGTTTCTAGATTTTTGTAGTTCGTTTCTGAGATTTATTTTCTGTTTTGGTTACTTTTCTTTATTCTTCGCTTATTTTCGGCTGTTGATATAGTTTATGTAGATACCCATAGAAAATAAAATAACGTACATAAATCTTATTGCCATTTGTAGTTAAGTATCAGGGCAGGCATCAAATGAGACGGCCAAGAAATTTCTACACTTTGAATGAGAAATACGTATTTTAAGTTTCCGAGAACACTTTCTCAATTCCAGTACAAATGGTAATAATCAAACAACCTCATATTTGTAAGGTGTCCACGCAAGTATTTTTCCTTTCAATTTCAATATTTACGATGGAAGTTCTGAGACTTAAAGGAACCACTCGGGTTTCCCATACAGCTGATGTAACACAGTTGTAAGTGCATATGTATCTAATTAGTACCCGTTTTTTATTATGAATTCGTATTTACGTTGTCAATTCTTCAATGACACACCCATAGAAAATATTTATAAAGTTGAATCATATTGTTTGGCTTTGCATACACTTACATCACTCTAAAAAGCCCCTTTTTTCGACTGTAATTATAAATATAAAAAAAATACCTTAAACGTGATGATAACAAATTTCTTAACTATTATATAAATGCCAACTTAAAATAAAAAAATTTTTAAACGAATATCAAAAGTGCAAAATATAAAATACTTACAATACTAAACGTAATCAGACGTGTCACATCATTCAACCAGCTTCATTAAAGTGGAATAAAATCGATTAATTACCGAGGTAACTACAACTGAAAGCTGAACTGCTTACGATATGTTAATTTATTTATTATNAAAATCGATTAATTACCGAGGTAACTACAACTGAAAGCTGAACTGCTTACGATATGTTAATTTATTTATTATTATGTGAATAAACGTCCTCATATCCATCCAGAGTGAAGTTGAGACATGAGTAAACAAAAACTAAAACATAGTAATACATTATATGAATTGAAAATGAAAAAATAAAGGCTTGGACAATGTTTTTGTAATATANAAAACTAAAACATAGTAATACATTATATGAATTGAAAATGAAAAAATAAAGGCTTGGACAATGTTTTTGTAATATAACTTCCAACCACGTAACACGTTTTTTTTTGTAAGAACCACATAGAAATTTTTGCAACAGTTAACTGTTTGTAAGTGTNCTTCCAACCACGTAACACGTTTTTTTTTGTAAGAACCACATAGAAATTTTTGCAACAGTTAACTGTTTGTAAGTGTATAACATGATTACGAAATCGCCTTTAAAATGTGTCTTTAACACTGTAATGTTTACACCAGGAAACAGTGGACATAAAACCAGGGTTGCATGCTACGCAATAAAATAATAATATATAAAAAGGATTTTTAAGCAAATTACGACGTAATTTGTTTCCTTTAGGAATAATACGAGGAAGTTTGGTTTATACTAACAATTAAAACGCAATCGTCAGGAAAGATTCGTGAACTATAACATTTTATAACTTATAATTTTTTTCAGAAAACACNCTTCCAACCACGTAACACGTTTTTTTTTGTAAGAACCACATAGAAATTTTTGCAACAGTTAACTGTTTGTAAGTGCATAACATGATTAGGAAATCGCCTTTAAAATGTGTCTTTAACACTGCAATGTTTACACCAGGAAACAGTGGACATAAAACCAGGGTTGCATGATACGAAATAAAATAATAATATATGAAAAGGATTTTTAAGCAAGTTGCGACGTAATTTGTTTCCTTTAAAAATAATACGAGGAAGTTTGGTTTATACTTACAATTAAAACGCAATCGTCAGGAAAGATTCGTGAACTATAACATTTTATAACTTATAATTTTTTTTTCAGAAAACACTAAACCAGTTATTCAAAAGCTGATATATCTCGAAGCGTATCTTCATCGAAGGAGTATTCTTGCAATGCCTCTTACTTCAGGCTAGAAATTTNGCTGATATATCTCGAAGCGTATCTTCATCGAAGGAGTATTCTTGCAATGCCTCTTACTTCAGGCTAGAAATTTTCGCCAGCTTGATTGCTATGTTGTCTTGTGTTGGAAGCATGTGACGTCGGCAAGGGTGTATTTACACACTGAACGTGTGTTTAGACGATCCGATAGAAAAAATGAGTTATTTAGATTTACGTGTTACAGTCAGTAAGTTTGTACACGCCGTGGTGCGTGGGTGCACACACCCAGGGTGCCAGTAACTCCACAATTTCACTGACTGTAGTAGTATGAATTTCGCAAATAATGTTCAATCTGATGATATCGCACACAAATGCCAACTTCCTTGGGAATTCAAAGAATTTGGTTTTCACAGGTTTTTGCGTAATTACTTGTCACTCATANACACAAATGCCAACTTCCTTGGGAATTCAAAGAATTTGGTTTTCACAGGTTTTTGCGTAATTACTTGTCACTCATAACTTTACAGTCTTCGGGTACATTAGTAAAATCATTTACAAATTAGTGATAGAAGGTACACCATCTTAATTTACTGTTAAGCAGTTCTTGGAAAATTTTATTTTCCGAAAATTTTAGACACAACCAAAAGTCAAAATAGTGCAAAAATTTGCTTAAATTCGACAGTTATAAAAACGCAAATTTTTTTTTACTTTCGTTATTACCTAGATTTTTTTAGGTTTAGCTCCTGGCATTATTTTTCAATGCATATTTTCTCATTTTTTTAAAGTGTGTTGATATATTTTATTCTTGAGAGCCAGGCAGGGTACAGTTGTGATTTTGATATGTCATTACCTAGAAACTGTATCCTGCGCGCACTTAAAACAACCATTGTGGCAACCTTGGGCAGTACCTGCAGATTCAACTAGACACTTATATNTGTATCCTGCGCGCACTTAAAACAACCATTGTGGCAACCTTGGGCAGTACCTGCAGATTCAACTAGACACTTATACTCCTACCTTGAACTCCAAAGCAACACAAGCCTTATATCCTTGTATATATATAGTGTGTGTATGTAAAGGGCACCAGGGTGACTAGAGTTTNCAACACAAGCCTTATATCCTTGTATATATATAGTGTGTGTATGTAAAGGGCACCAGGGTGACTAGAGTTTGGTTTAGTTATGTACAACTTTTACTTTCTTATTTTTTATGTTGTTTAAAATTTTTTATATATTTTTTTAAGGCTTTTGGCTGATTCTCGACGACTAAGTTACGTCCAGATGTAAGTTATTCGATAAACCTAAGTAGGGATTTTGGTTTTTTTTGTTTTATATTGAAAAAAATTTTACATTAAAAATTTTTTCCTTCTTCTTAGTTG